>DWEI01004875.1:0-11275 GCA_018245875.1 Mysoria ambigua
GTTATTGCTCATTCTAGAGATACATATGTATGTTAAACAATGAAATGGATATTTTAAAGGTTTATCTTCGATAGGTCGACTTTAATTTGATTTGTATGATGTCGCATTGAGCCCAATGACGATTTTTCCAGTAGTTATTAACCAATTGCTGTTATAACAGAGCCAGTATCGTTGTAGGAGCCTCTATCTGGAGGCAGACGCGGAACGGGATTTGTAACTAGATGGACTATCGTTATGAAACATTATATCGTTACATGTTAACGACGAATATTCCCCACAGATTGAGAAGGATTAAGGCTACCGAGATGTAATAAGATGTGCCACGTTGGCCCAGTACCAGTCGGCAGAACCCACGATATCTCATCAACGTTAGCAAATCACGTCTTTGCTCACCCTGCGTAAGCAGTATGGAAGTTTAGTTGCTATAGAAATCATTACGAAGAACTGGTAGATAATATTTTTAACAGTTTCTTTTATAGGGTTTTATTTACTGTTAACCCGTTGAATGCTGTTGGATAGTACAGGCCTCTCGAACCGCTTGTCACGACACGCCCAGTATCCTTGTTTGTCAATCCAACAAAAACGGTACAATCAACTATAATTATGTATTGAATTTGTATACCTATCCCATTAACTTTATGGAGGCCATAGAATGATAATGAATAAGAATTGAATCATTATTTACTAACGGCAGAAAGTGGCGAGTGTCCGTCTCTAATTGGTCAACCCTTTGGCGCCAACACGGAAGTCCTAATGAGGAATGTTAGCGGATCAAAGTGCCGCGCTCTCGGCTGCCCGCGCGTAAAAAATGTACGCTTAAAATGTATACCACGTTTGATAAAGAGGAGAGAGAAAAATGCTGGGCGGATTTAGCGGGAGACTTACCGCCGTGCTTGTTTAACAGAGGTTTAAAAAATAAATATAAGAATTCTATTAGACTTATCTGTGTTAGATTTTCTAGTAGTGACTCGGAGTTGTTCTTGTTCTCTGTGTAAGACAATAGGCTCACTACCTATTCCGTAGTTGGACGTAAACGTAACTAGTGAAACGTGGGAGCGTACTAAACAGCTCTGCCTACCTCATCAGGGATTACAGATTACTTTGTTAGGATTTATGGTACACAGTAATTGACTGATAGGTTTATTTGCTAACTAGTTGTGCCCGCGACTTCGTTGTTGCGGGAGGTTGATACCTTAGTTTGTTCGCAAAACGTGATCTAAGAATGAGTCCCTGATTAATTTCGAATAGAAACAATCGAACAATAAATTCTCTAGTGTTTTTGTATCGTGTAAATAAGTATAAACACTTGGATAAGTGCACTTATTTTCAAATCACAGACAGACACTTCAATATCATTCATATAAGTTGATTCTATGTTGTGTTACGTAATTTCTTAAATAACTTCTTAATCGCAAATTTAATGACACGAGGAAAGTCATATGATTTCACTTTACACTAGTTCATCATAACATTCGGACTCATTTAAACAATTTTGATATACTTACATTAAAATATTTTTACAAGTCACTCGATTTCAAGAAACATTACTCGGAATTTATTGTCCACGTCTCTGCTCGTTCGCGACAGTTTTAATAAACAAAATACATAAAGAAATCCACCCCACCACGAGAATAACTATATGTTGTACATTTTTATAAATCCAGCTGGTACTTGATGCTTAACGCTTACAAAAAGATTAGAGACGAAAGGCTTCAATCTACACGACTGAAAGTAAACCAGTAATAATATAAAATCTTCCCCTTATCGGATGCGTAAATTCTGTCAATTACCAGGCTGAATGTCGAGGATTTTCGCTTTGGAAAAGAATAAAATTAAAAAAAAAAGAGCCCGCCTCGCTGCCACTGGCGCCGGCCAGAGATAACGCCGGATTTTTTCAAACATTTCTTTTGTCTTTTTTTTCTTCTGTGGACGTTATAGGTCTTTTATGGGGGACACACGATAACGTCGAGATTAGTTTTTTCCAACCTGAACCCGTTCGTCTTTAATCTAAGGATTTCAATTCGTGTATAATCTGCTGGTTTAATGAGTAACTTTTGCATTCGTTATTTAAAGATGCAATTCACGGGCGCTCCGTTTTCGGTTTGATTGGCACTTTGCACCGTTACACGCACATTTCGAAAATTACACTAGCATGACACGTCATAATTTTTATTCGTATAATCCCGAAAATATTTTGTAAAATCTCGTTGAGCAGTCAATCACTATTTGCCACAAACAACGCCCATTCTGACAGCTGTCAAATTAAACTGACGTCTTCATAGACCGCCTCTTTTGACGGCTGTTTTGACAATAGCAATTTTTTTTAATCCCTCCAACTCGAAATAACTATGGCCAAGTGACGAATGTGCAAAATATTTGCTATTATCTTAGCGAAGGTTTGATAAGCATGGCGCCGAAATGTACCTGCCAAGTCAATCATGTCGTGTTTTTTGTTTTGTGTGATACCTTACGTTCAAATTTATTTACCGTCTTGAAAATGTTTTGTATTTGTATAATTTCCGATAATGTTGTGCGTGGTATCTGCAGTTTTGTATCGAGGGAGGCTTTCGTTCAATATATCTAACTGTAAGAGATACTTGTAACAATTATATTATTCATAGTTTATTCTAAAAGTTTACTCTAATTTCGGAGTTTGCATTGTTGAAGATTCCGTGCGGTAAATAAACTTGTTTATGGGATTACTAATACAGCCTGGTTTGGTAAGTGTTACGTTAGCCATTAGTTATAAGCATTCACAGATATTCCATTTGTACTTACAACGTTAGGCTATAGTTACAATTTTATATAATATCTCAAGTTAACTATAATATCTCTAGTCTCCATAATATATAGTGTTATTAGTCATGCCAGATCTTTCGTATATGTAGATATCTACTGTGAAAATTTCATGACCTTAATGATGTTTGGCATTACGTGTGTTTTGAGACAAAAATGTTTTTAGCGGGAACCTGAAATTGAGTTGATATTCAAATGTAGCTAAGTTAGCCTGGCTCACTTAACTTTTAAAATAAACAACAATTTTGTTAAACATATCAGATTCTCCAGTTTTTTTTCAAGCGTTACACTTTTTTTCTTATAGGTTTCTAAAGTCGACCATAAGGCAAAGATTTAAGAGTTCACAGCCGTGTAAATGGTACACAAATATGTTTTTTTTCTATTTCGTCTCAATCTAAAATGAGCGTCAAATGCGTAAAAACAATGGGCCGGCGACAATTTTGACCAGATATATGGATGACGAATGTCCAAAAAAATTCAAAATTAAGCTCTATTTATTTCAATTAGGGTTAGTTTTACAATGGTCCGCGATGGAGAGAATCAGGCGCCACAGGTTTGTCGCCAACGCGTTGATATCCGGTGTGAGAAAAAAAAGGGAAAAAGTGTATTTTTTGTGAGGGCCCGGTAGGTCAGTGACCATGCTTGATATATTATGTCTACGTACTGTCCCTAATACTAGCCCAATGATTTACAGCGCACTTGTCGCCAGCTCACGCTCCGGTTCAATTGTTTTTTCGGAAGTTATTCGTCTTTTTTCGTTCTCGCCACATGCTATTGTTACAGTAAGCTCTTGTGGTCACGTCGCTTAATACCCACGAGCATTAAATGCTGGAGGTTCTCCAACAGTAAGTTATCTCTGAGTTTTTATTGTTGAAGATTTCGTACGGTGAATCAACTTTTTTATGCGATTACTAATACAACCTGTTTTCGTAAATGTTAGGTAATGAATATAATACGATAGATATTCCATTTGTACTTACAAAGTTCGGTAAAAGTTACAATCGTTGCACAAAGTACTAAAAGAACCCACATTTGATTCAAGCACAAATAGAAAATAAATCGTTGATAAATATTATTATTACCTACTAATGATGATCACAGATAAGTTCTAATGACTTAGAACATATCCATGTCGCTGTCACACGATCCATACACAAATGGCAGATACAAATATTGGCGCGCCGTGAGAGCGCATCGAGGCGCGCGTGTCACGTACAGCGGCGTGTGAGGGAATTTGTATTAAAACAATGAGCCCAATCAATGTCGGCGCACTGTTTGCCGATAGCGCCAGTGTTTGCCGACGCTAGCGTTCGAGACGCCTTCATGAACGCCTGTCAAGTTAATCAACGTTGGATGCTCTCGACTCTACGCACTAATCTACCTGAGTTATCTTAAGCGTTTGACCGCGTCTGTAATTAAAGAAAACCGATCAATCGATCTTAAAAAATCACGGGTGGGATAAATGACAATTTTCCTCCAGTTGTGGATTAAATAAAGGTTTGGGACCTTAATATATTTACTAATAAAAGTAAGAAGTTCCGTACATTTTCCAGAGTATTCCTGTTCTCGCATTCACTAGATCCTCCTTCGTGGCAGAGTCAGGATTTTGAGGTTCACTATGAGTCCTGGACTGATCTTCGAAGAAACTCCACAACAATCCGTATATAACAGTAACGTGTGCGTCGCCTCGTTACCCTCCTAATGTCTAGGACACAGTCAGATATGGGATAATCATTTTTCGAATTAGAACAAACAATAACAAAGTTCTCTAAGGTGTATCAAGTCTGCCAACTCGTACTTGACCAGCGTGACAGACTATCTCGTTAACACTCTCATTCTGCGAAGAGTCCTCTGTCCGGCAGTGGAACGATAAAAAGGTCGCGAAAGATACGTTTTGAACAATAGGAATGTCAAAAATTAACTTTCCCTAAGTCTTCCCCGCCACCTATATGCAATCAGCAGGAGATCAAGAAGAAAAATCTCCAATAGTTGATCTTATTCTTTTGAGTGAAGGCTGTAAGAAACTGCCTGATATTAACATTTCAGCATCGATTTTATTCCAATTACAAACACTTTGGTTACTTGATTCTGGATCAGTTCCGCCCCTTGCACCGCGCCTGGTCAAATCCCTTTATTAACCCGATTGTAACCTCATCGATAGGGCCCTATCAATCCCTTTATCCTTTTTTCTTTGAAGGGTTTATTTGTGGGCGTCGGTACGTATATTAGTCTGTAATAAACAGAAGGCATACGATTTTATAATCTCCTAGCTGGTCGGGTTACCATTTTGATTTTTTGTCCCCTTTCCTAAGCATCATTCACATTGTCATAAAGCTCTCACAGTAGCCGGGATCTGTCGGGAGTTTTAAAGCGGTTTTTTCAATAAAGTCTGTTGCACAATGAGAGGATAAGCGAAATAGTTACCATTTTCAACGTAATGGACGTACAATTTTTTTCTTTCACGATAAGTGTAGCATATACTTTGCTGTTATAACTGGCATTATCAAGTAGCTTTTTCAGTACAAATTGATCATCAATTTTCACTTTAGAAAATCCTCCGCTTCCATCCGATGAGATTCTATGGACTAAATGATGTATAGGTGTCTATACATCATTTAGTCTATAGAATCTCATCGGCTTTAGAAACCCTTTTAAACTATAGCAATTAAAAATATAAGAATGACGAAAACATATATATTTACATATTTACATTTATATATTTACATATTGTAATCGCATTAAAATTATTTTGAAATAAAAATTTAAATTGAAATTCGTGCCCTTGGTGCACCACAGACGTTACAGTTAAGTCCTACTCAAGGCTCATAATCTGACGTGTGATATTCTTTAAACTGTGTAGTTCTAAAATAATATACAACAATGAGATCATTACGCAAAACTAAACCTTATATTTAACACCTATGTACTATAATTGAATTCACTTGCATTTTATGCTTGATGTCTTATTAGTAACTTGAAGACAAACATGAAAAATTATTTCTAAGTGATATTAAATTTAACTTCGAGCATAATATATTTAATTGTTATTACACTCTATATTATAAATAAGTGAATATATAGCAGACAAAACAATGAGTACGAGGTATTCCATCAGTCAGTATTTGTTTGTTGTTACAGATGTCTGCATGTCTGTCTTCTGTCACCTTTAAAAGGTTTTGCAATCGTATCATTACTTCTTTAAAATGCACGATATAAAAACTACAAGCATGACGACCTCGCTGTCAACAAATCGGGAAATACAGATACTGTTCGTTATTATAAAACTGGATTTTTTAACGCTCACAAGTTTCGAACCTTTGACCTTGCGGCTGACCGGCAAGTTTTGAGCACAAACAACTATAAAAGGTAGTTAATTTATGTATTATGAAGGCATATGTAATTTTATATATTTTGTATTACAGTAAGATTTTCGCTGTTGTATATTCAATTGATACATTTAGACTTCAAAGCATCGGGCAAAGAAATGCACCTTGCGGGATGCCTACCTTTAATTAGAAATTTGTAAAACATGATTTCTTTAGTAGTTCATTGATTTGTTTATTTATGGTTTGAATCATGTTACATGCATTTTACTTAAGCTCTTTGTCATGGGGTCCGTCAAGAGAAGTGTTGAAAGGACTCTTTCAAATCTGACAACGGAATGGCCACTCCTCGGGTGTCGCAAATGTCCATAGCGACGGTGAACACTTACCATCAAGTGGCCCGCAATGTTGCGTATTAAACTCACTTTAAACAAAGAGGAAATTATAAGTTTAAAATATTCAAGAATATAGGTATTAATTGTGAGTCAAAACGTATTACAGCCTTTCCGTATTTTTTACTCTCAATTCTTAAACAAAAAGTGAATATTTTACACTCGCTTAAAATCTGCCACCAAGATTCTCAAAAGCCTTCGACAAGTCACATTTCAGATCAGACATCAGAGTAGGTTGATTCGTGACTGTCCAACGATGGATACATTGATGACATTCAGCGAATCGCTTGCCTTCATACTAATCTACGTAAACGAACCCCACTGTTGGGCGCACTCCCACAACGTAATACTAGTAACGAATCAATGAATCATCAATATTCATTTACCATAGCGCGTCCTAATCTCTGATCATTTGACACTTATGGAGACGCCATGTTTTTTTTCGTTTCAAGATGGCGGTAGATATGTGAATATAGACGTCAAATCGCGTCTGAATAGTTTTATCTCGATCTTAAGAAAGGGCCTTGAGGTGGGTCGGCGTTGTGAGCGGAATATTCATGAGTTATACGATGTAATGATTTGTAGATCGGCAAGATTACGCAATTATTTAAATTTTTTAATCTTGTTGGGCATGAAGAGTAGATATTTTTTCTTTGATAAAATGTAAAAATGTTGGAATAAAAATAAAAATGCACCTAAGCTTGCTACGTTAGTAGATTGTATGATTTTATTAGAAATGGTTTGCTTTGTAGATCTGTCTTAAGAGATATAATCAATTAGCTTCATTACAACGAACCTTCTTAACATACTAAATATTTATCATAGGATAATAATGCAAAACGCACACGGAGCATGTATTAATTTTCCCTAAAATTTAATAATACTCACCGATAGAGGATATTGTATATATTTTTCATGATTCATCAACAAATTACACAAACAGATTTATGGCGTACTGTTTAACTCTCCGTCTTTGTTGTGCTATGGCCACCGTCCGTGCGTGTTTCCCCGCTCGCATCGCCACCCCACAGCCCGGTAGCGTGGCCGCCGTAGATATTATTGATTGACAAGCCACCACCTAATGACTTGTAATTTTTTCTTCTCACGCCGCTGAGCGCACCAGTACCTAGCTTCACGGCTGTCGTTGGTGTGACGTAATTAATTTGTGCGTTATTGTAATATACTTGCATACTTGACCGCATTATGCTTACTTAATTCACGTTTGTTTTTAGTGTTGGTCTTATCGAATAGTCTCTCTAATAGAAATTCTGTTACCATACTTATAATAAAGGTCAGACAAGGATATCGTGTTCTTTTATTCATTATTATCTGGCTTTTTATTGTTCCATCGTCATGATTATTTCAATTGGAAATTATGAAAATCTGTAATAGTAAAGGTTATCTGATATTGTTATCATTCATTGTTACCGCAGTTTAAGCTGCGTGTTTGAAATTTTATTTTCGTGCCCGCTTAATATAAGACGCATATACCTATAGGTACCTAAATCTAGAGAATACCATTGCCCAGTAAAAGATCCCAAAAACTCCTTGTAATACTCTCAACGTGTGACAAATAATAGTGGAAAGGTAAGTTTCAAGGTCACAGCTGCGGTTAAAACGGGCCCTTCGCTGCCTCCGAGCGCTCCGTGGTGTCGGAGCTCGTCGTACGCGCCTGTAAGGACGACAACTTATATATAAAAGCCGCGCCGCCAAAGAGTCCCACGTATTTACCTTCGCGGGGAGAGAGCGCCTTTTTGTTTTTTAAAAAGTTTTAATGGCTGTCCGCGTCCCGCCGATGTTTGGTTGCCAAACACGGATCAGGTTGGCTAGCTGCTGTCTCTGTGACCGAGCCCCCGACGTCGACGGGTCGTGGTCCGCACTGTTGACTTTCCGACGTCAGATGTGTGTGTGCGCTGGTCCGGCGGAGCGGGGCTACTGATCTAGGTGAGTACCTACTAGGCTAACACGCTGGTAAGAAGACTTTGTTTAATATTAAATATCAGCTTAGAATTGAAACCAAAAAAATTTTTTCTTCTAAGTATCTAAAAATCTGCCATTTTTTGGAATAATAGATACTTATTTAAATTCCTCTCTTTTCTTTTGTGTTATTCGCTTTATAAATATATGTGTTAGTCTCCATCTCTGTTCGTACACGTTACTGTAAATCAAGAGCAAATTATTCCTTCCTGATTCATCGTCAGTTCGAGGAAACCTTAATGAGTGGTTTTTCCCGTTGCTTTGTAAGCCGGAACGTCAGATAACGCGTGCCCATCAGCTGCTCTCTCCGCGCTCACTAAAAGGGCACTAAGTAACCCTATATACACTTTGACAGAGTACTAATTAAATAAATGTTCTTATCAAATCTATTTACCTGTCGGCCCGTTGCCAATTAACACTCGTCAAGTGATATCGCAGCGCCCATTCCCTCACTGGGTAGACAGACAGTACTGAGTGTCTATCAATTATCTTTGTCCTTGAACACCTTCATCGTTTAGTTGACTGCTAAACCTCCCACGAGATTACTATTAACGAAAAACTTGACATTAAGAGTCCTATTGAGCGTCGCTTTGTCTATCACTTGCTGGTTCTTGTCGCGCTACCCTTCTCAAGTATAAATAAATCGTTATATGTGTTCGCGTGTGTTTGATTTAAATCTTATTTTTTCGTGTTCTTGTTTGGGGTAATTCATCTTTAAGTGACAATATGTTTATTGTACTCACATGACACATTGTAATCAATGCTAATGTAAAGAACTTGTGGTCAACTTGATACACGGAATAATTAAGGTAAGCAGCTAGCTAAATAATTACAAAGACGGCGTCAACTTCGCCAGTTTAGAGGCTATGCCTTCCATCAATATTTAAAGCAGGTATTTTTATGCATTCTTTTTCCTATATTTATCATGAAAATATTTTCATATTTCGTACTTATAAAGGTTGCAATGCAGATTATATATAAAAATTTATTGCAGGGACGTCTATGTTAATAAAAATAAATGTGCATTAGATACGGTTAGAAGATACTTAATCCATTGCTGAGAGTTTGGGCAAGTGTTGTAAAGTACCACTAATAATCCGTTCAATGTACATTGAAATGTAACAATTAGAGTACTAAGCTCCAACAGATCATTACTTACCGCCGGTAAATTTAACAAACTCGGAAAATTAACGAATCAACACAACAACGCTCACTGCAACGTCGACTTAAATGACTGTGCAAATAGATCGGACCAACTTCACCGCGTCCGCAAGAGCGAACGTCGCGTGAGAAACGCGAGCGTAACAAATGCATTTTGTACGTAAACGGGCGTCGTTGCGCACAGGAACTTGACTCGTACGGTGCGCGTTGTTGGTTTTAGCGCGATGTTTGGAAAGGACGGAGACCGAATTAGCGAGTACTACCGCGGCGTACGCAAAGCGACCCTCGCGGGGGAATAATAGTTTGTGTAAACGGTGCGAAGTTTAAATACAGTGTTCGGCTCGAATGGCGTATCGTTCGTCGTGTTGACTGAATATTAACGGGCCGGGAATTGAGTAGTTATGTTTGTTGTGGAGGTCCGTGGCGCCCGGGGCTGGTTTGGCGGGCAGGCATGGGTGCTGCGTGCGCGGCGGCCGACCACGCTGGGTGTCACGAATTAGCGCGTCTGTTAAAACACTGTTAACTGTTTGGACTTCTGTTAACTTCCAGGTGGTTGTAGATGTGTGGGGTAATAGTCCTGGACCTCGTTAACGGTCGTTGAATTTTTGAAACAAATCGTTTTTGTTACTTTCATTCATCAACAATCATTAGAGGATTCCATTGTCTGACACAAGTCCCCTCTCAGGAGACGGTTTGAACTGACGTTGAAACAGTTTGATAGCTTAATCAATGTTCGAGAAAAATCGACAGAACTCTGATACAGAGGCGAACGATACATAGGCGTCCGCCCGATGTTATCGACGAGTGATATTGAACCTACAGGTACTGGTTATCTTGTAATTCTGTAAATTTAAGTACCTACGTGCCACTGTTAACGCAATTTATGCACACAGAAGAGTTTAACTGCCGTCAATCAAAACATATTGTAGGTGCTTACCTTGTTTCGGATAGGTATTTGTATGCCTCGTTGCTTGTGTTGGTTGCCTGCGCGACTAACAATCGGCAGGTCAGGGATTCAAGTGCCGGGTCGGACACAACTGGATTTTTCAAATTTAGATTTTCCAGTAGTGACACGGAATATAGAAATATGCCCGGTTAAGGCGATAGACTCACCGCCTACTTCATAGTAGGAAGTGGAGGTAGCTGGTGAGGCGTGGGTGTGTGCTACATTTCTATGCCTACCTCTACAGGAATTACAGGTTAAATTCATTTGTTTTTACGGGACCATTGCCACTTGGAAACAACGGATATAATATTATTTATTTATTCGATTGTAAAAAAAGTTAAACCTAGTTTAACATAACACCGATCCAGTGTTTAATGGGATAAGCAGAGAAATGTAGTACGCGACGTGGTCACACTTTTCACCCGCGTCCCGTGTGACGGGGCACGAGTTGGTGGTGAGCGGGTAACGGGGAACTTACACTTGGTAAAACTCAATAATAGTTTGCCCCAACCGAGGCTCAAATCCGGGACCTCTTGTGCATGCAGCCATCCATATTACTAGAAAAACACTGTGTCACAATTAGTATTACTTAAAGTATGTTATTCTTGTAACTATCATAAATAACTGACTATCGCTAATAAATTGACGGCCTCGTTGGTCGTGTTGGTTGCAGGTGCGAC
>DWEI01004876.1:0-11272 GCA_018245875.1 Mysoria ambigua
TTGAATGTGTAACTCTTTTAAGGATGTATCCAATGTCTGAAGGAATCAGTTACAGCGGGTCACATATGGATTGCAATGAAGACAAAAGTCCTACGCCGATACTTATTTTAGCTTCAGAGCAACATTTACTTTGCTGTACTCTGACCTGAAGAGCTGTGAATGCTGACCTACTGATAAAAACTATTTTTTCGTCTAATCTCGTATACACTGCGACAAATGTCGAAGTCGCGGATGTGTAGACATAAATGAACATCTAATTAATTTTAACTTAATACTAAAATAAAAACATTCCAATGTTAATCCCTATGTTGTATTATTTAATTAGGAACGCACGAGAAATGTTAACACATGACAGTCGGGCGAAAGTGTCAGTAAGTCCGACAACTTAACGTTTCATAATTAGATGTACGTTTCAAAAAATACATAATGGCTTGCCAAGAGAATATTTGACGACATTCCGTCTGGGCTTTATAGATTTTTATCTACGTTTACGTGAGCCGCAACTGGAAAATGTAAATAGTACATGAAAATATTTGTTTGCTTCATTTGTTAATAATTAAGCAGATAAAAAACAAATTTAAATCTATTGTTTCATTTATATTTTTCCTTATCGCCAAAATGTCAACAAAAAAACAACACTGCCTAGCGACGAATTTTCAATTCTTTTTCTCACTCAAACGAGTGTCCGATTACACAAATATGTTATTTAATGAATGATGCATGCTCATTGTGCACAGACCATGTGTAGGTGCTTACCTGTAAATCAACTTAATTAAAACAACATTTCACATTATACGCAAAACATTCGTTTTAACAGATTAAACACTCGACACATGAGCAAATATTGTGATTTTAAATACAAGCATGTTACAAACAAATCTCGCAGAAAAGCAAACAGCGCAACATAAATGACGTTATCTTAATTATTTATCTGTGTAATTTTCTACTGTACGGCGCGCGATTTTATAATGTCCATTGGGCTTGTGTTCGTCCTATATTTTTTGTAGTTGATACTACAGTTGCATATGGATTGTAAGCGTAAATATTATAAATATAATTATAATTATCATTCCGCTTTATTAATGTCATGAATTAATTAATTAATTAATGTCATGAATGTAATATTCGTATCGAACGTTAGTGGAGGCTCCACCGTGGAGCTGAAAATGTGTTACTATAATACGTAAATGATACCGTAATTTTAAAAGCGGAATTCGGTTTAGAAATATCTGCCAGTTAACTTAATCAAATCTTCACGCTGAGCACTTACGCGTGTCAAAGGAAACAATAAAAATTATTCATAAATTAATTTATTTGATAAAACTTAACATCATGCCTGTAATCCACGAAGATATAGATAGAGGAGTGTGGAACACGCTCTAGTTCTAATCAATTATCTTACTATAGAATGAGGGTTGAGCCTATTGCCATACACTAGGTACAAATCCAGACTTCGAGCCATTATCAGAAATTTCTACTAATATTAGATTTTCTATCTCAGAAAAACCAACGAGCCATTCAATTTATCATCATTATCACATAATTATCAAATGTTATACAATTCGCTCAAAACAAAAAAAAGTGGTATTTAATCTACTTAAATTGTCTACCTTTCTCATAAATGTCGATGTTATATATTTAATTTAGAGTCTCAGCCACCTTGTTAACGGATGCAGTACGATAACCGATAGAACAAAGCACACATTCTGAAAACGTTTAGTACAATTATGTATACGAAAGTTTGACTTAAAAAATCGTATGTAATTTTTTCTGTTCGTACTTCATCACTCAAATTGGCACAGAGTAGTAAATATTATCGCTGAATGGTAGAAATATGTCCATGTGGAGGTGCTTCTACTCTCGAACCTTCGATAAAGATCTAGAAAAAGTTATAGACTTTTGCATTTCTTTGTACCCAGATTTTCATTAAGAAAATAATAATATCTAATCTAATTACGAATCAAACGACAATATTCTATGAAATGCGTACACAATAAAACATTTAAACATTGTTGACGAAGTGATATTATCGGAGGAATGAGACATAAATTTAAACATATATTTCAATTAGTCACAAACATAACGCCCACAGGTTCTCACACCGCGTTCTTACGGAACAATTTGCCTAGTACTCATTACTATAGTTTGCTAAAATATTATTAACTGATGTTAGTAACTCACAGAAATTAAGTAGACTAGTCGCTTTGATGACGTATTGCAAGGTAAGGCGGGAGGAGAAGTTCATGCGTCGCAGGTGACAAGTTGATTTCTGCGTGTTGGCATTTATGTGGCAGAATTTATCTCAACCCTACATAACGAAGCACTTTGTTGTTACTTTAGAAACAATCAATTACATTATAGTAATTTTATGGAAATAACTAAATAAACCATTTGTTATTTTTTACATGCGCAATAACATTATAATAAGTTATACTATTATTATATTATATATTATGTAAAATACAACAAATACTATATAATGTGTTAAGTATATTATGCAAAGTAGGAGATTATTTATTCCAATCTAGAATTGTAAATTATTGATGATCGTCAACTAGGCAGGCCTCTTATACCAACAAGAGGCCAACTTATTATAGGAATAATTAACTTATTATATGAATTCAAACGCCTTTAAATATTTTTATACTGTTTAGCATTCCGCCACAGTCGTGCTTGATGGAGAGCAATGATGTGTGTGGCCTATGAGGTAGCGTGCTCGTAGTAAACGCCTATTCATATTAATATTGAAGAAGCCCAGGTCGTAGTTATCGGGAAACACAGATGATGTCAGCCTTGTGCAAGGCTATTAAGTGGTCTTCTAAGTACATATATTCATTATTTCTTCAACATTAAACCTAAATTTAACTCTCGCTTATACTCTAATGGTCAAATTCTTTGTTATATATGTGTTTCGTTCAACGATTAATTACATTAAAAAAATATCAAGCAGTTTTTGTACGGTTTACGCTTAAAATTCATTGTAACGCGCGACTTTTTGTACCCTGTGCAGTTGAGGGGATTCACCTTTAAACGAATCGTGACACGTTTGCCACTTTTTAAATTAAAAGTATTTAAAATATATGTACATACATATTTTGATATTTTCGATTAATAATACGGTTCAGAGAGTACGGTAACATAGGAGTTTGACGTCCTCCAGATCGGTGCAGTGACGATACTCGCATATGGCTACAGGGACACGAAGACCTGAAGACCGAGCTCAGCAGCGCGCCGTCGGACAGCGTGCCAGCGGTGGGCGGGAATAGACTGATGATGAACATTAGTGTACACGTCGAAAATAAATCCGTGCCTTTGTAGTTAGAAACAAAGAGATATAGTTATATAAATATCGATTAGTTAATTAAAATGATAATATCCAGATATCACAAACTTTTTACCTACATTTCGCTCGCGGGAGAGTGGTTAATGAACATTGACAGACACAAATACGAACGCGGTGTGAGATTTCAATGAGACCATGGACACGCGAGACGGCGGCGTCTATGGGCTGGCTTACTTGGCTTGGCTCCCGCTGTCATAGCTGGGCGGTTTCCCGATATACGGGTAGGATTCACTGAACGCTAGACTCTTTGGTCGGAAGTCGTGCTTGCGGTGCGTCCGGTGCGGCGAGCGCTCGTACAGGTGGTCGGAGGTGTGGTACCTTTGGAGCGTACGCGGCCTTGCCTTCCCGCAGGGGGGCGTCTGCGTGCATTGGTCCACGCGACACGACTCCTCCACGCTCGTCACGAAGCTAGCCTCGGACACCTGCAAACATTGGAACACGCTATAGCCTCATCCCGTCTCAGGGCATCGCTGGACGTCAGCCAATCCTGGACACGCAGAATAATCTGACCATGCAGGTTGGCGATCGGACAGTTTGGTATTTCGAACTGCCTACGCTGCTACTCAATTATCGAGCCATAGACAATAGTTCCGTTCGTAGACAAAGATTTTTTGGAATAAATATTCCCACCTTAAAAATATAGATATTTCGTTTCCGTTGCTCTGTGCCCGCCCTGTAAGACAGCTGACCTGATGATATAATAGTAATTTTTTTTGTCACCGACGCGCACAATTTGCACGTTCTCGCAAAAAAAAACATTAAACGAACTAACAAATTACGAATCACTGAACAACGTTCAAAACGTGAGAACGGCAACATAATAGTTAAGTTAAACACATGTCATGTGTAACCACAGATATGATCACACACAGACACGCCGCGGACAATAAACACTTATATAACAATTGTATTAGAAGCGAAAACTACCGTTTTATGTCTTGGCGTACTACAAGTCCTTCTATTTATATTATTAAAACTTATATTATGTAGAATTATAATTGTATTATGCCATGCGGTGTATATATGATAGTTTAATAATCGCAATGGCATTTCTATGTCGGTCGACGTCTGCAGGTATCGCTACTGCGCACCGCGAGCCCGCGACAGAGTCGACTGTTGTCCAACCGCCGCACTGTGTCATTTGGCTGATTGCTGCCGTCGTCAGCGATCATCAGCTAACGTATAATGGACAGTGCCATTGTTTAATCTCTGCTGTAAGCGCTGTTTTTTTGTCAGGTCAGGTGTCTAACCCCTAGGTCCAGTGGTTAGCGAACGAGACGGCTGAGCTGGTGCTCGTAGGTTCGAGTTCCACGCAGAATAAGTAATTTTATAGTAGTATTTATTCTATTTACGATAGGTACGCTTGTTTTGGGGTCATTATTGCTGTGTTGTGTACGGTGATGTTCAAAGAAGTTGATGTCTGCCAGCCTGCGCCTCGCAGTTTCATCGTCTTTAAAATGTCATAATTCACGCTCGAACAGAGCGACACGCTATGTCTTATAAGAATGCTCGTAAATCAACTTTTTTAATTTTCAATGAGTAAACATGCCTCATTGGGACTTATTTATCACTGAGTGTCCAATTTTCTAATATAGAAAAACATTAAACTATATTTATTTTAATGGACTTACACATACACTTATTTTTACTATATCGACATACCCGGCAGCCAGATAGATCATTTTCTCTACACTCACATAATGTATACGGCATTTTATTATATTACGTATATAATTTCAATTAATAACATTCGTTATCTACCACGTAAATACATTACATGCCGACAAAATGTTTTAAAAGCGTTTATAAGCGTGGAACGAACCGTGAAACGATCGACGGCAGCCGTCGCGCACCCACCCGGCCCGCTGACCAATTACATTGACATTGGGCGAGTTTAAAACAACACTACCGTCCGCCCTCTTCTGGCGTGCGAGCGGCCCGCTGGTCGGCGGCTCGCGGGTTCCTCTCGCGCGGGACGAACATCTGCCAGTGTCACGGCGTTTGTGACGCGGTGTGTATTAGTATTTACATTTGTATACAGGTACATCGTCACCATCCTCAGCATGTTAGTCCACTGCTGGACATAGGCCTCCTCCATACAGCGCCATTATATATTATACATATATATGTATATTCATATGTATATATAAAGTCTATCAGACGCATGGTTACCATTGTACAAATTATTATTATTTTATAGTTTCTCTATTGATCATAGTTATTATACCAGAATCAAACGAGTAACTATAATGAACGAATCAAAGCCATAGTTAGAAGATAACAAAAACAAACTAAATAAAAAAAATAACCGGGTCACCGACACCGTTGAAGAACGGAAAGCCGGAGTTTTAAATGACCAACGACCTGTTTGTTACAACAGTGGTTGGCCGGTCAAGATTTCAAATCTTGTAAAAATAGATGATTGAATAATATACTTCGGTATCTTGTCTAGTTATGTCCATTATAATAATAATCCAGTTACATTCCTTACGTAAAAGTAGCAGTTTAAAAAATCAATGAATTAGAGCATTTTATGGTGTTATTGAAACATCTTTATCTTTTATCTGACTGAAAAAAGGATTAAACAATAAATATATAATCACAGTATCTCCTTAGCTCCTTACTTCGCGATCAAATGGCCATTTGTGGAGATGTCTTAAGATAATTAGATTTTGGTCTTGATTAACATAAGTAAGCATGATTATAATTACTAAATCTGTTTCTAGAATAAGATAATTAAACACTTTGTCTTCGACATTGCGAAATTGATGTTCAGAAGTATGATCGTAACTGCAATGGCAAAGTTATTCCGTAATCAAGTTCAAAATACATAAAATAAGGAAAACCGTATAAAATATGAATAATAAATTTTCTTCACTGCAGTTAGGTATCATTGATAATATGTAATTATTTATGATATCAAAATGTATCTTATAAATTTCTGTACTGAAATTTGACGCAAAGTTCGTTCTAAATTTGAAATTTGGCGGTTGTGGCTCAAAACTTAAGGTTAATGCGAAAAGGCGAGTGTGCAAAGTGCGTTATAAATCAAATATATTTTTTATCATAAACAATCAATTCACGCTTGTAATAGTCGAAAAAAAAATATAAATTAGAAAATTTTGTAGTGTTCGCTCCGGGAATTGAAACCGACCTGGGAACTCCCGATCGGCAGTAACACCTGCAACCAACACGACCAACGTGGGAGCCGAATAATATATACCTATGTTATTAATACTAAATACTAAAGTACAATAAATTTCATCTGCACAAAGTCTAAATTACGAGTAGTAAGTAAGAACAATGATCTTAGACAGGAAGTAAGCATCAATTCTATTTAAGAGCATTATTAAAATACCACAATAGAAAAGCTAACATGGCGTTTGAAAATTTCTATGTATACGAGTTCAGTCATTTTTCATGGCGGATAAAAAATATATTTTTGGGTACAAATGTAACATACCTATTTTGCTGTTATGAAATTGTTGAGGAGAGTGTGTTGGCGTGATGGTGTACATTTATTTAAATTCCCATAACAGAACGCGTTCTTTTTGCGCTTTTCTTGAAAACTTTCTAAAGTCATAGCGCTTCGGGAAATCCTTAAGCGGAAGCTCTTTGCACATTTTGTACGTACAAGGCAAAATAAGCTTAAGGTTTGTTGTGAGAGTTAGAAGTATTATAATAGAGTATTGCGGTTAAAAATAAATGTTTATCGACATAATTTTCAACTCTATTAATACAGGTCAAATAGGAAATACAGTTCAATAGGTCAAATAGTAGCATGTAAATTTTGGAAGCCTGGAAATAAAGTTCAGCTTATCCCAAATTTTTGAAATTTGTCTTTGATGGGAAATATCGTTTTTTACGAGTTACATACGGCTATTCCATTTACATGTATATAATAATCAATAATAAATTATTACTAATATTTTATTCAGTTACATTATTTTTATAATTAATGTTTTTTTTGACTGCCTCGTTGGTCGTGTTGGTGGCAAGTGCGACTGCCGATCGAGCGGTCCCGGGTTCGATTCCCGGGTCGAACGCTACAAAATTTTCTAATAGAGAATCTGGTAAAATCTCTAATAGAATTCTGGTAGTAGTTCGGAGTCTGGATATGTGCCCGATGCATGGCAATAGGTTCACCACCTCTTCGGGGATTACAGGCGTGAAGTTACGTATTAATGTTTTTTTTATTACCTAGGTACTTGATATTTTTATTTTATATATTTTATTTCGGTCCAAAGATCAAATACAATAATAATACTTTAACACTTTAATATTTTCACAGGGGCACTTTACTGGCCAGTTAAAAATATTTGCTAGTTATATAGGATTATTTCGTTAAAATTAATTTTAACTAATTAAGTACCAACCATAATGTATCATTAAATTGCTTTATTTATAATTACGTAATTGGTTTTAATGTATTCTTATAACTATCGTTTAAATTAATAAGTTTCGCTGGAGGTTTTTTCTTTCTTTATTGTAAATAACACTATTTTCTGTTCAAAGTATATTATAAGTAAAAAGGACTTATAGCCTTTACTAAACGTAAGTTACCTTTTTATCTGTACACAGTGGGATATTCTGTTACAAATATATATTAGAACGCTATTTATACATTCAAGTAAAATTTATATTTAAATTAATTTAGTAAAACTTTTCATTACTTACATAAATCTAATTATGCGTCTACTATTATTACGTATATAAAAAATACCTTTATTTTACCTTTATTATACCTTTAAATAAAAATACCTTTATTTTCTTATTTTAGTGATTTACCAATAACTTTTAAAATATTTATGGGTCGAAATTATGTAATGTTAAAAAAATAAACGAATATTAAATACCTTTGTCATCTTATTTCACTATGAAAGTCAACACACAAATGCTTAATATTTTTTTTTTCACTAAGTAAACTGAATATCATCGAAATTCTGAGTACTTGGCTGAATACAAGTCACTTCGCACAAAAAATAAAACCAATAATTTGGAACGTCGATTTAAAACTGAAGTTGCCGGCGCATTGAATCGGGCGCGCATTTCGCCGGTTATAGACAAGCTCCCGCTTTCGACGGAAAACAAGCACTGGCGCGATCACAATGGCTGTCAGGTATTTACCGCGAGGAAATCATTAGCTATCCGGGTGATGAACAAACCCGGTGATTTTATATATGCAAATAATATTACTATTTTGCGAAATTTGCACGCGATAATAATGAAAATGAGATGGAAATGTTTCATAATACATTATTGCATATTATTATTCTATAATACGACGAACTATTTTGACGCGGTATATGTTTAGACACTGGGCGCAAAGTTAATTCTAATACAAAACTATCACCAAATACGGTCTAACAGGGCAAGTAACATTTGAAATGTAAAAAGCACATTATGTAAAATTGTTCTCATGAACATATTTTTACATAAGGTAATATAAGTATTATTAAATCTCATTAAGATAATACGAAGGTTTTCGTTAACATGCCGATATAAATGATTCTTTTGGGATCCCAATTCGCTTTCTTCGGTGTGAGGATTATGGATAAAAGTTTCTTTAGCGGGCAGACCTAAATCCAGCAGTGTACAGCTAATTGATGATTGTTTTTTTAACTTGTATTTAATGAAATGAAAACTAGAGCGACGTATGATAGTTTTTTTTATGTTTTTTTTTCTTGGAAGTACGACATTGTGGCACTCTGGATAATATTTTACACGTTTTCGCATTCATACGTTTGGGCCCTGTGTAGCCGGGAGTCGTATCATTGGTACAACTGATATAACGGTAGCTACGCCCCTCATTTGAAATCATCAAGTTCATAGAAATGTACCAACTACATTCTAAATAACAATGCTATAATGAAAACGTCTCTATTTTGTTTTAATTGCCTCTATATATAGGCCAAAAATTGTGGGTTTGCGACTAATTTATTTAACTTGAATACGATAACGATAATACCCTTTTGTCTCCATTTTATCTGTTGGAGCAATTGTCTATGCAAGATATAAAAATATTTTCTTAACATCTCACAGTGACTCATTAATTATACAAAGTGACAGACCTGTTAATAAGGTAAACAAGATCAAATTACAAAGGATACTAACAAGAAAAAGTCAGCTCTTTACATTCTATTTTTAAATATGTGTTTGAAATTTTAAGAGAAACGTAGCGAATGTTCCCGAGCCTTAGAACGGTTTTTACGCAAAAGTGTTTAAATTATGTACTTAGTCTAGCATGATTAGTGAAGTAATAATAATAAAAATGTTACAGTACCGACTACGTCTGTGCTTTTCTTTTATATTGCTATAGTTCTGGATAGCTAATAAAATCACACAATAATAGTTAACTTAATATTGTTTCCTGAAATTGGCATAATGAACGATTTGGCTTTACAACCCATTGTACATTATCGTTGGCATAAAATTGATTGATCACAACTCACGACGCTTATTGTGGTTCACCGAAAGACAGTTTGTAATAAACTTGAACAAAGTATAAGAATAATTCAATAAATTCTTATTTTTTATTACATGTATCGTATTATATGTAAAACATATGCTACATCAAAAGAAACTAGACATTTGCATTTGATTATACTCTATCTTAAATCACGAAAATTTTTTATTTGTTTAATCGTGTGTACAGATAAAAAATATTTAATAATAAAATAGACTTTTGTGAGGATCGCAAGTAATTTAGGTTTATTTGTGCCACTAAAATGAAAAATGTTGAGTCAAATTAATTTTTTTACAATTACGCTATTTTCGTGGCTTTGGCAGGTACAGATGATACTAAGAAATCTCAGACTATACGGAGTGACATCAGATGTTGGGGAAACAGAACAAACTCTTTTAACGTGGCGCGGAATTTAAACTATTTGTCGTGATATTAACGTATCATATATTAACATGATATTAACGTGACGTATTACAAGTGCGATTTTTTTTAAGTAATTATCTGAATTACTTGACAAAAGTACAAAAGACAAAAGTACTTGGCCATACACAAGAAGCTTACAATACTTATATCCAAGTACTGGCTGGACAAGTTACACAGCTCGGAGAAAACTCTAAGGAGTACAGGTAGTATGTATGTAAACCTTTATATATAAAAACACATACAAACAATAATTCCTGCATATTGATTAACCACGCAGATTATTATTGTGCACAGTTCGGTAAAATTGCATGTATTTATTATTTATCAATGCACAGTAATTTTACGAGTGCAGCGGTATGTTATCACTGCACTCGTGTTGCACGGCGGCGTGATATGGCGCGTGACGTCCGTCGACACGCTGCGGCCAGCGTGGCGCACCGTGGCCTCAACCTTGCGCGTTTTGCGAGGCGACCCGTGTTATGCGTGACCCGTGGCGAATACACGAAACAGTTGTTTCATTTACATATAAAAATATCTCCAAAAGTAACTTAATGTGTCTTTATGAATATACCTTTCAAGTTGGTTCTCATTTCCGTCTTTTTCATTAGTTTATGTTAAATATCATTGCTGGATAAATGTATCTATTCTGAGGCGCGTGTTTATTATGTGATTTTATTAACATTTATCATTATCGTCATCAGCCAATTGCAGTCCATTGAGGGTATAAGGTCTACCTATCCGACACAAATAATATCAAGAGCACTTCAAGCAAGAGCAATTCAAGATATTCCGAGGTATGTAAAGGAAAAAGGAGTGTAATTCACTGTCACGTTTGTTGACTTCATCGTTGGTCGCGTTGGTTGCAGGTGCGAGTGCCGATCGGGAGGTCCCGGGTTCAAGTCCCGGGACGAACACCAAAACATTTTCTAATTTAGATTTTCTAGTAGTGGTTCGTAGTCTGTATGTCTTTAATATGTGCCCGATGCATGGCGATAGGCTCACCAGCTATTCCATAGTGGACCGGAAACGTATCCGGTTAA
>DWEI01004877.1:0-11272 GCA_018245875.1 Mysoria ambigua
ATGGAGAAATCCTCAATGCTCTCTCATTAGCGTGAAAATATCAGATATCCCGAAACCATGAGGACCATATGTTATGATTGGACATTTAAATATCACATGCCACAGTTACTGAACACAACACACTCAGCGCTTAAATCTAGCTTAGAGGTCCCATCCATCAGCCGAAACTACATTATCATTTCGCCTCGCCTCGCGAAATTTTCATATATTTTTGACTAATCTGAATTTTAAGACGTTACGACTTCAAAGTAAAACTTCCACTTATGTAAAAGATTATTTGAAAAATAAATTGTTATTTGTATGCTCGTAGTTCTGTGTTTAATATTTTATTCAGTGTTTTTAGCAATGGATTTGTGATTCCATGTAGCATTTTCATTCAATACACCATTGTTAAGAGTTTTGTTCATAAAAAAATCGTACCATCACGCCTGTGATACCCGAAAATAAAGGCAAAGGAATGTAGAATACTACCAGGTTTCACTAGTTAGATTTACAATGTGTAATAGGTGATGAGCTTATTGCCATACACCGGGCACATTTTAAGACGATCAGCCATTATAATAAAATCTTATAACCTTTGATATATACTGCCATAAACATGACACATATCCATACTTCAGACTCAATAAAAATTTTGCCTTCTCATTTTACATTTTAATTGGTATATACGATATTTTCTTTTTTGACCGCTACTATTAAAACAGCGGGCCCTAAACTGATTTGTACCTCGCAATATGTCTGGATATATTAAGACCATATCTCGCTTTATAGACTAAAGGTCATGAAAAGTCGTTCTTACTAACACGTTAAGCAAAATTCACGTTAACTCTTTAAAATGTAAATTAGTTCCTTGGAGATATATTCGAGAAAGTGGAAAGCTTACGCTCGTACGAGTGCGACATTAAATCGAGATTTCACAGAATTTGCCAGATGATTGATGATGTAAACTCTAAAGTATTACGGCGACCGAAATATAATGACGATTTTTTGAAATAGAATTCAAACAAAGAAATTTGAAATTTTTTTTTATTGATAATCACTTTAGTAACAAATTCAGTAATAAAAATTTACAAAGTTTATTGTATGTATAGAATCTTCCTATTAAATTACTAGTTTTTGCATTAGAGAAGACATTTTATTAATTATTACAACAATTTTGTTGCAAATCACTAAACGCGATAATGATAGAAGCAACGAAGGTAAACAACGTGTGAGCTCAAGCTTTGTATATGCAGCGGTAATTGCATTTAATAATTAACAGACGGCAAGTGAATCAGGCGATCGCGTCGTGTTTCAGACGACAAATCACTATATGACGTATGGCGTAACTGAAGAACGTTGAGACATACTTTTTCGAGGCATTCCAGCTAGTCCTCAGGGGTAGAGGCGCATCTGTGGTCGACCTATCTGGGGTTGTCTATAGACGGCAGTAGCCACTTACCATCAGGTGGACTGCATCCCTGTCCTCTACTTCCTTATTATAAAAAAAAACGTTACTACCGCTAGTAGATTCACAAGGGGATAAATATATAAAGATAAAGAAGGAAAAAAGAAATGATAAATACTGAAAGAACAGAAACACCAAAACTGCAGACAGATCATTCTATCAGTAACTGACCGGTAATAACCTTAAAAGCTAGTATATAAATAAAAAAATAAGAAGGAATTTTTGACTTGAATTTATATTAAATCACTTTACAAATAGGTTTTAATGTGTCTTTGTATTGAAGTGTTCGAATATTTCAATTTTTTTTAGATTTGGAAACGAAGATTAATATCCTGGAAAGTTACAAAATTGGCATTGTTGTAATTGCTCAATATTAAGATACCTGTAGTTTATATATCTAGATGTAAACATCAATTGACGACGTCGTTATTTTTTTTTTGTTTTAAATGTTCTTTACACATCGCTCCTGTTTCTCGTTTGAACCAAACGGCAAAGCCGAATCCGGTGGCCGTCCATCAAGCACGCTCAGACACATCGCCTGTTTTAATGAATTGCCAGCAACTCGTCTCGCTGTTTCCGAAATCTGCTCTGATTTACCATCGCACGAGCCTTCCTCCCCTAAATACCACAAATCATGCACTTGATTAACAGTCATCGCAGTTATTATCATGCGTCACTACGGCGCAATTATTGACGTAATTAAACGGAAAGCACTGCTCAATACGCTGTTCAATTTTGATCTACTCGTGATAATCTGAAATTGTACATCTATTTTTAGCATGCATTAAATTCATAGCCGTTAATTTTTGTGTAAATGCAATTGTTTTATTTAAATAAGTGATTGCAAAATGCATGTATGTATATTGCTCAAATCTAATGCATTTATAATTCGAGGTTGGTTCATACCACATATGTATACAGCGTCTTGACACCTACAAAATATTAAATACATATCTGTATTAATTGTTCCACTGTTAGATGCGGATCTCCATCTAGAAAGAGATGAGTAAGACTATTATAGCCAGCCACGCTGCACAAATGCGAGTTGGTAAACTTCACACGCCGTATATATTGAACATAACACTTTTGACTATTTTTATATTTCCAAATTTCCTCACCAGGTTTTCCTTTGTCCTTACGGCAAGTTATATCCTAATCTTAATCATACTCCAAGATTTAAATCAGTGTTTCCAGAACAGTAAATTTAATTCGAATCTATTACGCTAACATTCTTATCATCGTTATAATTTATTGTTATTGTAAATTTCGTAACGTGTCATATTTTTTTATTAAATTAATTGATTGTTTTACTTAAGTAAATAAAATTATATTTAGGTCAAGAAACTACATTAACTACAATAAATATATCGGTTGTTAATAGTTTTCTCGAGATTTATTTGAGCTTTCAGCGACGCTATTTTGTATTAGCGACGTATTTCTACAGCCAATTGCACATTATTGGCTATAGACTATAGGCCCAATACATACACAATACAATACAAAACACTTTATTGCACACCACATAGACATATACATAGACAGAAATAATAATTATAAAAACAAGATTACACGGTAGTAACAATAGACGGTCTTAGCGCTAACAGAGCGATCTCTTGCAGACAACCTGAAGTTCGGAACTGAATGAAGAACTGAAAGAAGATGTAACATACGATAAATTTATATATTTCAGAAACGTGAGATCAGAGATTAATATAATAGAATACCGACACAACGTGAAGGGAGAAGTAAAGGAGGGGAAAGTTATACGTTAAAGTGTAATGTAATATGCTTTCTTAAAAGTATATAGGCTTTGTTTAAGCTGCATCTCAAATATAAACATATTCATAATGAGCATGCAATGATTAATTTTACTTTTCATTTCAAGATAACATAGAAACTAGGTCACTTTTCGTATATTATTATCTTTTAAATGCGGAATTACTTGGTGTACTCTCCTCATTATTTCCAAGTACAATGTGAAAGTTCATTGTTTCTTTGCACAGAAAAATCTTGTATTATTCCCTTGTTGTATTCGAATGAGGTATTCAATCTTTGCTAAAGTAGGCCACTTCCTGTATTCAACTTTACTTGAGCGTTCTTCCGCATTTACGGAAACAGGGTCATTCTCTCGGATAGGCAATTCTGACGTTTGTCTTGTTCGGCTTATAGCCCATATTTGTGTGTTTCATGTTGTAAAAATTTAAGGAAAAATCCTTCTCATCTAATCATCATATCAATTATATCATAAACTTTGGTATCGACGATTTCGCCTGAAATAATTCTAGAAATATCCATGTGATTGCCTCAGATATGAACTCAAGAGAAACACAACAAATTGGGCTCAGTTAATTACAAAGGTTCGTGTAACCGACCGTTGACAATAGAAACTTCATTATATAAAGTTTGACCCGAATTCGTTCAAGTATCTCGATTCGCACGGACGTCTGTGTGGCGTCAGTCCGCTTCTTATTCTACGTACAACATCGCAAAGAAACGAATTCCTCTGCAAAGGCTGATTTAATAATTTTCAACATGATTATACATTTTTCTAATGAAATACGCAAAATTAAATTAATAATTAGTAATATATTAATAATAATACTAATTTTCTCGTCGGTTAAATAGGATCTAATAACGTGTCCGGTAATACCCAGTATTATCTGATCGGAATGTCCACTAAAATTTCATATAGTCACACAGAATCTGGAATTTTCCCGATGTGTGGCAATATGTTTATCCCCTATTCCATAGTAAGACGTAAATCTAACTAGTATAACTTGGAAGTGTACAACACTTCTCTGTCTACCCTTAGGGAATTACAGGAGTATGTTATATATAAACAATCAAGAATTCAATGAATTAACGATTCAAAGAAACAATGCAAATTAAAATGACATTTTATGTAGAAAATTCATAATTTTTGTCTATTTAAATAAAATGGAAAGCCACATAAAACGAATTAAGTTTGAACAATATACAATAAAACTCCTTCATAATATTCATATTTAACTTTTATCCTGAACGAAAGATTGAGAAACTTTTATGGACTTGTTTTATTGCTGGCCTTATGCTATTGACCTATAACAATTATAATGACAGTTCATACGATGGCAAAGAAACATTACCTTATAAGGAAGTGCAATAAATTCGTTTTTTCTGGCCTAGTGTCTGCTTACTGCAACGTGGGCCCTAAGTGTGTAATAAATTGAGATAACTGTTAAAATGCATGAATCTTTGAGGATGAAAGGCATGTCAAGTTTGTACTAAGGGTGACCTGAATTAATTGATCAGACACGAAATTCGCTTGAATCTTGATCTCTTACAGTCGAACAAGCGAGTAATTAGGACTTCTTTTCACTTAGAAGTATCTCTAGCGATCTAAATAGCTGTTTCCACAAGAACTTTATTTTTCTCAAACACGACTTGACGAGCTGGCCGTTTTTTCTGCGCAGAAATGAAGGCTTTTCGTTTTACTTTGCGCTTCAAGAAAATATATGTAAAACTCGAAACAGTAAGATATTTTCTAGATATTGTACAGATATTTACTAGAAGTATGTTATAATAGATACCATTTATATTTGTAGGAATTGATTGTACCTACGTCATATTGTACGATTTGTATCATTTTAATAATGCTCCATGTACGAACTATGAAGCATTGTATTTTGCTCATTATTAATAAAAAGAAAACTAATAAATGTTGCATATTAGTGTTAGCAATCGCCCTTTCACCTAGTGTGCTTTGTCTTGTTATACAATTCGTCTGAGATGGCATCCAAGGAGCATGCGCAATGTGATAATATAATAATACAGTACAAATTACCGCGGTAAATTCGTTTAATTCGGTAAAAATTTACTTATAATCTAGACAATTTAAATGCTGATAGACAAATATTAAGATACTTCGCATTTGATAATATACGTAAGTTTTGGCAATATTTTTAAATATATTACATTATTTTGATAGATTTTGTTAGATAAGTCAACGATTGAATCCTTATTTAAGTTACAACAGTAAGATGTAGGTCTGTGTTGTACGTTCTTGTTAATACAATAAATAGCTTTTATGTCTTTAGTGTTCTGCATTCCTCTGCCTACCTCTTCGGGGATTACATGCGTGAAGTTACGTTAATGTCAGATTACTTTAAATTTAGTTGAAGTTTTAGTACGCATGTAGATTGCTCCAATTGTAACAAACAAAACTAGCTTACAAATGTTTAATATACATATTTAGCCCTGAAAATTGTAACAAATATTAAATGCGAATTATTCAAGTTTTGCCACGAAAGAAGTTTATGATAACAAATATGTATATACATCTGAATTATTCACAAACAACAAAGTAACCACTACGGTAATATTTTTTAATATACCCAACATACTATATGTTTTCATAAAGAAACCATATAACATCTTAAAGTTTTTAACGTAGCCGTCGCAAGTAATCCCCGAGACCCGCGTACGAAAAACAGCAGTTGGAGCGAGTAACATTTATTACAATGAAATCTCCGTAAAACACACATTAGCAACCGCAAAACGATATGGCGGGTGAAATTTCAATAAAAAGTGCGGCATATTATATACCTTTCTCGGGCAAAAAGGGCCGTTTCAAACAATTACAATGTACCTTTAGGGAGTCCCCAAACTCAGCAATACAAAGTACGTCCGTTCAAGAATTAACAAAATATAGCGCGAATCTTCTTAACGTATTTCCGTAATAAATATCATTACTACGATTTTGATGTAGCAATGAATAGAAATAAGGTCAGTAACATTTTAATGAAACATAGATATCGTAAAATATTGTACTCTACGGATCCAAATACAATTAGACGGTGTTCCTAGTTATGCTAATATGTGTAAGTAATATTCAAGTAAAAATCAATGAAACATGGTCGCGATCATAATTATAAAGACACAACACACTACGATCATGATCATGGTGATCACGAACTCTAATTTTTTCTGGTCGCCTATTAGTATTAACTTTTATCGGCCGGAGTCGACCGATTCAACACCGACAAATATAGGTGCTGTCTCACCAACATCAGCGGTTTATGTATCGTAAAATTGAATTTCGGACAAAAAAAAATTTGTACGATTAACGTAACTTTTTTTGTGTGCGGCCCGTCCGGATGTGTGCTTTAAATATAAATTAAGGGTTTCGTTGAATAGACTCCCTTTTTTGGTATTTCAGTAATGAGTTTTGTATGAGAAAATAAGACGATTACAGCATTAACAAATATTATCCGGTCATTGTACGTATTTTATTACTTTTATATTTACTGTTCATTTTATTCAGCGAGGTGGCTTTAATGTGTTTATTATGTTTTTGTTACAAAGAACTCATAATGTTGATTTATTTGGTTCTTGTTACTTTAATTCTATTGCAAAGTGTATCGTCAGCAAAAGGAAGTTTGAACACATTCAAAATTGATCCAATGAGTTTCCAATTGAATTCAGCATGAATATTGATCTGAATAGATAAATACAAAGTTTTTTCAAAATGTATTTTGTACACCGTTTTCAATATATATTTATATTCTCATTTTATAATTGCATTTACAACCAACAGTACCTACTTTGCTTATGACATTTTTTAGCAAACATTTAAGAAAAAACTTGTGTTTCTCGTTTCTCTTATATGTATGCTTAAATCTAAACAAATTGCTAAATAATTCTACACGCAAATATTTTTTTTTTATACTTTCCATTTATAGCAAACCTGTTTAAACGTATTTACAAACACTATACAACAGTCAAATTTTTGAAGAGAGATAGGAACAGTGGTACGTATATGTTTTTTTAAATTAACCTATCCGTGCCAAAGTTCCCAAATGTTTCATTTAACAGCAATACTCATTAACATACATAATAACGGCATTTCTGTGAATCAGTTGAATAACCGTAGTGTTCCACAGCAACAGAAATATCGCTTGCGTACCAAAAATTAGCTTACGCATGAAACATATCGCTACATTTTATTCTCAGTGTTATAACGTTGAACCACGTAAATGTAATATCACGCCTATAGACCCCGAAGAGGCAGGCAGAGGAATGCAGTACCTTATAACGTTTCACTGATAGTATTGGAATAAATGAAATAGCAATGAAATTAGTCATTCGTACGGTACACAAGTAAGAACATGTAGTACAATGGAGTTTCTAAACTAAGTAGTGGTTATGTACTGGACTCGAGTTCACTCGACACTAACAAACGAACGGAGATTCCACACGCTCGTCGGAACCTGAATCGTTAGGTCCACAGCGGGCAGGAGGAAGCAGCGGCAGCGCCGCGCGGGCACGCTGCGACTCGCGCGGCGCCGCATTTATTGATTTACTGCTGCCATCTATGAGTATTATCTACGCCCATTTACTGCTGCCATCTATGAGTATTATCTAACAAAAAGTACTGCAATCAAATACTACAATGTGCAAAATTTCGTAAGACAATTAATTGCCTCGTCGCGCGTCGGTCGAGTTATTATGACTGCCACTGCTCATCGAGAAGTTGTAGGTTCAAATCCCTCGTTAGATATTTTTTCAATACAACTTGTAGTTAAAATGTTTCAAAATAGCGTGGATTTGAGCCCGGTGTATGGTAATAGGCTCACCGCGTATTCCATGGTAGGGCGCAGAGAACAGGTTAAACATGGGAGTGTAATACACACCTCTGCCTATCTCTTCAAGATTTAAAGGCGTGAAATTACATTACTTACTTGTACTTTTTGTACAGACCTTTTCAGATCCACAACTCCTGTGTGTAGTTTACCAGCCATCACGATAGCATAACACAAGTTATCTTCATAAAATTTGCAAAGATGTTAATATAATTGTATTTAAGTATGGTTTGAATTTGTACTTCATAATATTGTCATTTGAAGAAAATTATATCTGTGTCAATAACGTAACGAATTGTTTTATATAAACTCAAAGCAACTTTAACTAATTGCTTGAGATAAGGGGCCGGCGTAAGCATTGGGGTGCTTCCTTAAGCGGTCATAAATAATTGTTTTGTTAAATGGACGGCAAAAACGGTCTTCGTTTTTAATGTACTAGGCTCGTTTTGAAAATTATCTCCAAGCGAATACTTTTGCTAAAATATTTCACCGTTTAAATATGACGCTTGCGTAACTGCGAGAGGCGCTATCTTTCTTGGAATATTTTTGGGTGGAAGCATCTAATTTTTTTTACGCTGGCAAGCACCCTGAATATATCAAATTGATTTCATACTACGCATATACTAGGCTAACGAAATACTGCTAGGGTTAACGTATAGGTCGGTGAGATAGTACCAAATCTGGTTAAGCCGAGAGCTTCCCACCGCTTCCCAGCGAAACTGTGGATGCCTGTCAGCGGGTAACCAACCCAATTCGATTATATTGATTCGATTCCCAGTGGACGTGGCTAGTTTCAAAATTGGGCGGTTTAATTATCTAAACATCCCAGCATCGATGGCCTTTAGTGCTGGAGATGAAATCATCTTCTTTCAAATATATTGTATTTACCTAGTCAGTCACATCTAGGTAGGAATACGTAATATTATTATTGAATTTACAATATAAATCACATAAATTCGTGTGTGAATTGAAATCCAGCGTTCGGTTATAAATATTTTAATGAACATAATTTTATTATTGGAGCATATTAAATGATATTGGTCATCATTGAACAATATTCACTTGACTGCCTCGTTGGTCGTGTTGGTTGCAAGTGCGACTACCGATCGGGAAGTCCGGGTTCGATTCCAGGGTCGATAACTACTAAATTTTTCTAATTTAGATTTTCCAGTACTTGTTCACTTGACCAATATTATACGTAGTGATAGCCTAGACGTTTGAAATGTGACCTCTCACTCCGGGAGCTGGTTTCTGTACAAAATGTGCGTTTTAAGATTAAATATCACCTGCTATAAGGGTGAAGGAAAACATAATAGGAGTTCTCAAAAAAAAAATCCTCTAAGGTGTGTGAAGTCCGCAAACCTGCACTTGAAGAGCGTGACAGATATGACCTTAACCCTCTCACTCTGAAAGGAGCGCCATGTTCCGCAATGGAATAATAAAAGGGTCTAGAAAAGGAAAAAAAACAGTATTGGACACTGAACAATGTATTTCTATATAAGAAAAATAACAAGTCCACGCCAGCACTCATAACTGGTCGCCATTAGTCATGAAATATGTAGTGCACTTCAAGTGCCACTTTAAAAACGATAATAGAACTGTCAGTGATAGACACTACAAATTGATAACAATAATCTAACTATTACTATAGTAAAAAAATTGTATAAGATTAATATCCCTTTATTACAATTTTATTAATAACTTTTTCGTAGAAACGATTTTGATGGAAATCGGTAATTGTGTTGATAATAGCGTATTACGTACCAAATAGCTCAGATAATCACTAAACATCAAAATTCAATATATATTGTTTTTTTCTTTATTTCAAGTCAACTTTGACTTAATAAGAGATGAAAGCGCTCATAACTAATTTTAATTTGAAAGAATGCTTGAAATGATTTGTATTTTATTTTCTCACCGCAATATAGCCTTACTTAGGTAATTATATTGAATTTTTGCTTTTGTTCTTACCAAAAATCGTGTATTTTAATTTTTTGTAGGTAATAATAATTTTAACTTATATATCTATAAGTATTTATTATAATTTAGTTTGTATAAAAACACTCCCAATCAACTGATGCTCTCGCCAATGAATCAACAATATGAACCAGTTCACCAGCGTCACCAGAGTATTATTGTTTCTTCTTCGGACCGTATCGGCGTAGTCGTGACATTCTTCGGCTGCCCCTTCTCCGTCTACCGTTCTCACACGTGATGTGTTGCCCTGAACGTTACGTGAACAAAACTGTTACCGAGAAATACGTCATCAGTTTAAGTGTGCGTCCTTCAAAGGGACTGGGTTATATTTTGTATAGGAATTTTAACAATGTACGTAACTGCACATCTGGCATCCGTGAAGACGTAGGCAGTGGAATACAGAACACTCCCACGTTTTACCAGTTTACGCCCCACTATGGAATAGATACATCCACTATGGTATACGAATATTAACATTGTATTCTAAAAAAATACCTATCAGAGCTCTATTTAGCCGCAATTTAGGGCATTATTGTTCAACTTATTAACACGAGTCTCCAGTAGGAGCCCGTATTATAGGAATAATGAGAAAGCTTAAAGCCGCTGTTTGGCATGTAGACTACAGATAGACTTCACACGCCTTGTACAACACCGTGGTGAAATCTAATTTGTACGGCTTCCTTATGACGATAGTTTCCGTCATGGTAAGTGTAGTTGGAAGAGATATTACATTTTAAAAGTTAAAGTTTTAGTTAAAAAGTTAGTTTAAAAGTTTAAGTTGGACAAAACAAAATTTATGAGTAAGAAAAAAAACAGCAGAATAATTTTATTCATATGACATAGATAATAGAAATAATTGAAATAATATCGTATAATATTCAGTGTCCGCTTGATGATAGCACAATTACAAGACATTACACAATATCGACTACAAAAGCTATTTAGTTATATACATACATACATACATACATACATACATACATATATATCTTCACGCCGGGTCCCTTACGGGGTAGGCAGAAAGCACGGAGTGTACATATCTCATACGCACATATCTCTATCCTTACAGACCTGCCGCGTCTCCTCCACATTCATAACTCTTTTCATACATGCACGCCAAATTCGGAGATTTATATATCATATATTATACCATATATTAATCCATATTTTATACCATATTTTATACCATATATTATACCATATATTATACCATATATTATACCATATA
>DWEI01004878.1:0-11271 GCA_018245875.1 Mysoria ambigua
TTAAGATTCTATTTAGAAATTAGGTAATAATAATAAATACTAATAACGGTTAGTTTCTATTTAACGGTTTGTTTTCTATTTAACGTTTAGTTTTCTATTTTCCGTTCCCGGTTTCGGGTGGTCTCTGACCAAACACTGGTCGCACACAGCCGGAAGACCGCCGACGCCCACGGCACATAACTCTACAATTCTACGTTGAATCTGTGTATGAACTTTACTGTACAATAGTTAGTAAAATTTCGCTTCCACACGCTGAGTGGCGCGCCCCAAGTCTTGGTCGACATGTCAATAGACACCTTCGCCTCAAATTGCCACATACTACATGACTGTCAAATTTTGAAAAAAGAAACTAGAGACTCCTCGAGGTCGACGTTATTTAAGTTTTAACGCTTATTCAAAATGTTTGCGAATGGAATTGGAAAGAGCTGTTTTATAATTTCTTAGTTTTATTTGATTGATATTAGTTATTTATGTTGATATAAATACTATAATATATAATATTGACAAAAAAGAATCTATTAATTTACAAATTTTTACTCGTAATCACATGTAGATATTTTTTAATAAGTCCTTTGCTAACATTTGTTTGCTAATAAATTTTATGTTCATATGTATATTTGTATCTGTACGCGCATCCCGATGGACATGTAAGACTTTTGAGATTTGTTCTCACCTAAAATTTTCCAAGTTAGGGAGGGACCCCCGTTTGATACAAGAGTCTATTAATTACGACCACTAAATCATCTGCCCCCGTCCGTTTAGCGCCCGTCTCTAATTAATTGATTCGATTACAACTCATTCTGATTGGACGCCGTGCAGCAGCGCTGTTTGTTTTGGCGTTCGCTAACTGCATTTGGTGTTCGTAATGACGGTACATCTGATTATATTTACTTGTGTTTTATTATAGGTTCTCTTTATAAAAAAGTTCAATACTAATATTTATTTATTTATCAGTATTGATTATTGAGTAATAATTTGCGTTGCTCGATACTCATATGTCACGATTTATGAAGCGACACTTATCAGAAAAACCATCACGCCAGTAATACCTGAAGAGGTATTACTGGCGTGATGGTTTTGATAAGTCTTTATAAACCTATTACTGATTCATAAATGTTTATTAATTTTTATTATTTAATTTTTAACGATATAATTGGAGACAACGCTTACTATGTTACATATAAAGGTTTTCCAAGAAATAAATAAAGATCAGAAGAAAGTAGTTATTTGCCTATACGATATTCTCCAATGAACCGTGAACAACAAAGTAACGTTTAAAAATAGTAATACTGTAACTTGTAATAGGGTCAGCACAAAAACTATTACGCGCGAAGGTGCCGTCGATAGCTTCACGTGACTTGCGTATCCGTAGCAGTAAGCACTTGGCTTCGACTTGTTCGGTTTTTTGCAGCGAAATGTACGGCAGTCGAATCAACTATTGTTTAATATAGTACTTATGTATATAAGTAACGAACACGGGACGTCCTACCACTATTGCTTACTTACTGACACGCTCCTGAATGGCGGCGGCCGCGGTGGGCGCGGCGGTTTAAGAGCTAACATTAGTAATTTCGTGCATTTATTACTTATATAGGCCCACTTGTAAACAAAACCCTATATAGGTTTCGTTTTAACATCTGTATTTTATAAAATATACATTATTGGTATCAATTTTATATCGTCACGCCATGTAACTGATCATTGCATATCAGATACAACAAGTTAATTGCAATTGCGAGTGCTGAACATTAGATCCTGAGTTCTATTCCCAGGTAAAATAAATTATTATTGGGTAATTTGAACTTGATATAGTAAAAGCACGGAGATTTTATTTATGTCCGATATATGAACATAAAGTAATACTATATTAGCAACGGTACCATATAACGAAAACATTATATTTAAATGCTGATTGGTTAATTAATAATAATAGAATACGACGCGCGAACACTGCGAGCGGCGGATTAATGTCATTCTGCACGAGTACGCGCGGTTGGTTTGGTTCGTGGATGTAAACGGGTGCACGTTATTCAGACCGAAGCTCGGCTACGTGGGGTTGATACACTACTGTAGACCCCACTAGCGGCTAGAACACTAGGCGGTAAGGTAACGCACTGACAATTCCTCTAACACACGTGCTGCTAGGCATAGATGACCGCTTGTCACACAGTGCTTCATTAAACAAAATATATTGAAAGTATATCACTATTTTACGTACCCACTCGTTGCTTGCTGCTTGCGTGTTGCTTGTCGCGATTAGTGACAAACTGGCATTTGTATCTTGTTTTAATATGGCAGTTATATAATTTATAAAAAAAATGCAAAAATTAATAGGTAAATAATTAAAAATTAGAAGAATAATTAAAGGTTAATAAAATATCAAAGCATTTTTAATATCTTAGGATAAGTTTACTGACAACAATCTAATCTCAAACTAGGCAGAGCGTGTGCTATAGTAACCAGACAGTTGATGGACTACATATGTGTTATCTTTTGAGATGTGGGAATATATACTCCTCTGCTTACCTCTTTGGGAATTACGGGAAGTCGGGAAAAAATTACAAATAATACACAATAAATACGTGCTTCTTATGCACTTTTTATGCAGTTAGGTTCAGTGAACATTGGTTCATCAGGCCAAGTTTGGAAGGTAAGCGCTTTCAATTACGGACTAGAACGAAACTATAATTTAGCGTGCAGCGGCGGCTGTCTATAGCACGCTCGCCTTTAATATGAGTTTTATTAAACTTTGCAACTACAATTTCGGGTTTGTAAAACTACCCACACTATAACCGCGGACCTTGATACACGGACATACTCCATGGCTAACCGACGTAAGCATATGGAAATTTTAGAGAAAATCATCTTTATGTTAGCAGCATAAGGTGGATATTTCTTTGTTGTTAAGGATGCAGATATGCGATATCGTGGGTATTAGTTGAATATTTTGGAGTATGGTAACATCTGCTTTTATTTACGTTTCGGCTGAAAGCGACACAATGGGTGCGGCGAATTGGACGCAGTTACAATGGAAGGTGTCCGCAGTCGCGGCGCCCTCACGCGTCCTATACACTGCACATATTTTTGAGATAACGTTAAAGAACAGAAAATTTCATATAATTATTTTTTTTCCATACGTTGTCTGTTAATATTTTATCGTCTCACTATGTACCTTGAGGGACGGGCAGCTAACATTATGTGTCAAATATCTATAACATACTTCCATACTCATAACCTTTTTATTCTACGCGCGCCGACTAACATTCGGATTCCTCCGTCGACCACTACACGTATTGTAATTTTTTATTTCATTCTACATGTAGTAAGAGAAATAGATCCCTGTTTCAATCAAATAAATTATCTCCTAATCTCGCACCGACCATATAATTAATAGAAAACACATCTCGAAAATTAATTTCCACTTTATTGTTATGATGAACTCAAACATGTAAATTAAAATTAGTATCTACAGGCAACGATTACATACTTAGTGTAGAATGTTCATCATGTTTAAATTGTGGGACATCAAAAGAATGTTACAATTGAATAAGTAAACAACAAATAAAGTGAAAATTTATGTGATAAATAATTACAAACGGAATAGTCGGGTTTCAGTAATTAGATTTTAAATTTCGTTACATCGGTACACATTGGCCAAAGTAACGGATGTACCGCTGATGCTCGTTTTCTACGAGAATAACGTGACAGTGGATTTTTTTCGTCCGTCGTCATGCACCACTATGCTCAATGTCTCACTCAATACACCGTCACTACGCAGTTTTGTCGCTCACTACTTAGCCAGTACGTAAACAAAATCACTACGATTCGATCTTTATCAACAATGAAAACGTGTAATCTACATAAATATAATTCAGTAAACATACTTTCTACCTTTCGTGTACTTACTCGATCCAGAGTGAACGATATATACATAGTTTCTTTTGCATAAAGAAACATCAAAGTACGTAACTTGTTGGTACAGACATCTTCGGGGCGGCTCCCTTCAACGTAGACCAAGCTCGCTTCAGTGGAAACTACTAAGACAGATCTACAGGTGTACTGTACAAATAGCTTGATTTGTAACAGTACGAACTTCTGCTTAAACAAACTTGCGCAAATTTTGCAGAATCTAGAGTCTACAATATTTCAGAATATTCATTTAGTAAGAAATTTTAGGCATTACGTAGGATTACCGCAGCAACTTGGACAACGCCGATGTCAAATTATATTTTGACGCTACGCGACGCTATTATCTTGGCAATATATACATATTAACTACATACCTATTCCATACTGACAAAAAGAGTTTTGATATTAAGACCATACAATTTTATATAAGAAATATTTAAAGTAGTGAGACCATTTAATTTTGAATGCATGTTATATCAGATTAATTCATTTAATCAACGATTGGTCAGAAGATATAGAAATTTCCAGGATATTGTACTATACATTATCTATTAGATGTCATGATAGTTACTGTGGCTTACCACTGAAGTGTTACGACCAATCGTGATTCGCGAGATTTGTTGTAACAATTACCTTCGAATTAGTTAAACATGCCACTTCGATTCCCGATGGTCGAATAACAACAGCATTTGTTGATAATGGGGCGCAGTTTGCGGCATTGATGGTATCTTTACAAGTAATTGTATAGGGTCGCGCCATATGTCGCGGATCGCGCGCGCACCGAACGCGGATCGGTCGAGTGTGGCTAATCTGTTCGGATGAACACGCATTTTAATTGCACTATTAAGGGTGAGTGGGATCAGAGCTATATGTCTTCGTCTAATTTATATTTTTACAAATGACTAAATGTCAGTAAAGACTTGCTCAATAGCGGAACAACAAAATTTGGAACTATTGAAAATTGAGAAAGATACCAGTTATAATCCCAGATGAGTATTCAGAGTGCGTAAACATTGGACGTTGCACGAAATGTCTATTTCTGATATTCCAGTTTGGTACAATACGCGTATATCTCTCACGAGCTTCGTTTGAAATACGTTTCATATAAGGCTTTCAGACGGCGCAGCGCACACGCGGCCCGCGGCGCGGGCTGACTTACGGCGCGCGCTAATCGAAGATCATTATCGCAGCGATTCGATCAGAAACATGATTAAAAACGATTTACGTGTCCGCACTCGCCGCACTGCGCTCAATTCCGGATGCTGTGTTTGTTGCTGCCGTTCTGTTATCGGCGGCTCTGAACCACTCTCACTACATGCAACATTTATCTGCAAGGCAGTGTCGAAATTAATATTTACTACTAATCTATGGATATTATTCGGTATGTTTCCCTGTTATGGAAATTATTGTGACTTTAGTTTACAAAATTTACAAGGTTCCTTCATACTCTATTCAGCCTCTATTTAGTTCGACGTCGGGTCAAAAGCGATATTTATTTTGAAAGCGAGGTTCGTCACAAAATGCTATCTTATCTTATCTCCGTTCAAAAGTTTTTCGGAAATTCTTACAAAATTACTTCTCTTATACAACTGATAAATCTATGAGAGAAATATAAATCATTCACATGTTAAAACTCTTCTCAGATGTGCATCATACAAACAACAAACGCATCGTTACAATGAATGTCACAAAAGACTGGGTGATTTGTAAGAGATTATTGTGCATATATAAATGACGCTAAACGAACGCGTCTCGAAAGACGATTCACTCTTTTATTCATAAAAAACACAATCCTTATCGAGCATTGTGACGAGCGGAGAACGCGATAAGGGCCCGCGACTAACCCTTGCGGCCCGCCCCCGCGACGCATCAACATAATATGATATCTGGCAGATGCGACGTCTACCGGCCGACTTTTACTTTTCCCTCTCGACTTTCACCTAGAGAGCAGTCATTTACATATTTTAGGATTCGACGCGAACGCACGTGTCTAGTGAATGCGATCGGATCGATCTCCCTGCGCGATTGTGCCCCCACGAAGCGCAACAAAGAGTGCGTGGGCGCAGCCGCATCGCGGCCCGCCGAATGCGCCGCTCGAGGGCCCCTTTGTCCATTGTGTGCCCCCGAGGGTGGCACTGTGACACATTTATTTCGAGCGAGTTTTTTACGCCCATTGTATTGGAAATTAGACATCGGCGCGGAGTTCACGATACGCGATACCATCGCTGCCCTCCGAGTCCCATCCTCCGCCGTCTACGGGCGGGTCCATTGTGCTCGTCTCTCGTTACAACGGAAATTCCTAAACAGGATCTTAGCGTAATTCTAAACGTGCACGTTATTGAAATAAAACAGGTTGGCTTTCCATTTCTATGAAAGCTAAAAGAGCGTTAGATCGGGCGCGGGGCGAGGGGTGCCGTACGGATAGTTGATCAAATGTGGACCGTTAGATGCCGCCGAGCCGCGTCTCCTATCAGCTGATTATACAAATTCCTTTCATCTCGCGCGTGATGAATGACGCGCGAGCTGGGATTTGAAAGGGCGGTCAGCGCTGGCGATCACAAAAACGCGTCTCGGGGCTGGTTTTATAGTGTTTGACCGTTTTATCGATGGCCGGGAGAGGCAGCATCCGGTTCTGTGCGGTGATCTCGACAATGTGTCTCTCTATGCGATCGACCGTTTGGTCACAAACTAGTTTGGGAAACGTTTCCCTAGCGCCACAATGGCGGAATGGTGCATAGTAATCGAATTCTTTTATAGCGACAATCATGTTTATTGAACGGTCACTTTTTACGCGTAACGGCAGCACACGAGCCGACAAGACAACGCAGTTCCCATAGACCGGCACATCTGTCGTGTATAGGAATAGTGATTTCCTTACACGCACTGTACTCTTATTGATATTCAAAGATTTTGTAATATTATTATCACTCGACTGTCGCATCTGCCCAGTACGTCAAGAACTCACTCATCTTCACAAAAACCTCAAATGGTAAAGATTTCTATCACACGATGAGATGTAATAATTCAAGGCTAACGCTAAAATTAACACGGGTGTCCGTTTTCGTTTTTATAACATTGCATTTTACGATTAACTTTATTCAGTTAAAATAATTGCGGTATGCTCAAGTATTTGTTGTACGGGCAACATATCACTAACGGTATGTAATTTAAAATACCTAAGTAATATTAAAATCATGTGTAATACATGTATAATTTTTGTTTAACAATAATATTTAATACATGTATGTAATATATCATGCAGAATTTAATAACAGTGGCCTTGTGGCTCGTTGCCTGCGGACGTTGGATTCGCGGACCGAAAGCGACGCTGAGTCCTAATTTCGGTGAAACATTCGAGTATAAACTAGAAACCGCCATAAACCAAACAATTTACATAAAACTCCTAACGGATCTCACCAGAACCAGTTCCCGTAGTACTCGTATTATTAATGCCCGTGATCTATTAGAAAATCGCTAAGACGATCCAAGCGGACGGTCATGCCACTCTTTGTAACATATCTTTTATTATTATAATTTTTTTTCCCATCAAACTGACCGCTTGAAAGAACACAGATGAAAACACGGCGAACACTTCGCTCATTAACATAAAGTCGTGGGGAATAAAATTGTAGGTACACGACAATTTTAAAAATTCCACTCTACAGATAGCCGCAACGTTGAAACCGTAAGGTGCCGTTTCTCGCGCGATGTGACACCACGTAGGTCACTAGATAAATAACGTACGATAGATATACATTGTCATAATAATTTATTGCATTATATTTGCATTTATTATTTACTTAAGGGTATTTGGAATATAAGATTACAACTTAATATATGAATGCGTAGTGATTTATGTAAACGAAATAAAGTATGGGTTAGTGAAAATCCGTACAAAAATTAATAAGCTTGCTCTATTTCGAAAATTGTGCAAGACTCATCATATCGCGTTACCATTGTGCGTTGCGCGACGCATTAACGGAGCAGGAGCGCGATTCCCAGGATTCCGTTAGTTCTCATGGGCGCCGCATCCCTTTGCCGAGACAAGTGATGAGCGCGTACAATACGCCCAGCTGCCACCAGATGAGATCCACGTGAACGCCCCACGGTACAAACGCAACCCTAATCGTCGCAACACTGAACTGAAATTCGTCTAACATGTTCAGTTCTACGAAGACACCGCTGACATCCTCCGAGATAATAGAATGCGACTCCAATCCCAGCAATTACGACTTATTTTCCCTTGCAATAGTGCAGTATGGCTATTATGATTGCGATAGATAACAATGTGCTCAGCGATCTGTAAGTAGTTTAATAATAAGACACTCTGGACAAACTTGAGATTCGACCGTTATTAACACAAATTCCGAAATTAATTTCAAAATTTTACGTTAATACCAAAGTGCATCATTTTAGCAAGGCGTAATGTGGATATACGCTGTAAACTATGAATCCACTTGATCGTCAAAGATAACATAACCGCGGCATTCTGACAACGATCGCAAAAATGTTAATTTATGCAAAGGGGATGTGCCGGCGAAAAAAGTTAAATAAAGATTATCCACCTGAGCGACGCATGCGCCGGATTGTTGGCAATGGGAGCGGCGCAGGTATCTCGTTCGCTGTCCCTCTCACGAATTAATTATACGAGCGTTACAGGCGCTCCGGGCACGCGCGCGCGCACACAAGGGACAACGGACTCGATTCTATTTATTTTTTTTTTCGTTTTCACGCATCGCAATTTACATTTTAACTGTTTTCGGCGTATTGTGCTTAGCGGTTTCAGTTGTTCCGCGGCTAAGTACTCCGACCCGTCATATCGCGGCTGTAATTCTCAAGAAAAATTTGCAATTACCAAGCGTGACTTGTTTTATTTAGAGGGCGACAGAATGTCAATCGAAACGTGTAAAAACATGCTCTGGTGCCAAACGGTTTTTGCGATAATTGGCGTTCATCGAGACGTAAGCGCGGCGTCCCTGCTTTGCAACTGAATGGTAGTTGGGCCGAGGATAGGACTAAAAAATGAAACACCTGAATAAAAGGTAATTATGCTTTCATAAAGAGCGTTCGACAATGGATGGAACAATCGCGGCGCGGGGCGCTCGCCGACGTGCTAATTAGCGGATTTTCTCACCTTTCCAAAAGATTATTTTTTGCTGAGTCGCGTTAGTGGTGTTTTGTTAGCGCTAGGGGTTTTTTTGGTCACTTTTTTATAACGACTGCTACCTTTAAGCTGTCACCGTTAGCGCATTGTGTAACTAGTAGGAGTTGTTGATTTATGATTGATTATATTATATTTCATGCGGTTGACGATACAATTGTGTATATGACCTATAGGTAATGAGACATGTGATTCATAATTTTCACACATATTAAACAAAAAAAAAACAAGCAGACAGCCAACTTGATACGATACCGCTGATATTTTAATTTTTTCACCATCTACTTTTGTTTCACCGTCGGTTACTAGTCTCCCTTCAGAATGAGTAGCCGATCCAATCTGGCCAAATGCGGGGTGGCAGACTGAAGCGACTTAAGAACATTTTCTGTAACTCTAAAACGTCCCGGTTGCCTCGTGATGTTTTCCTATGCCTTTATAGCGAGTGATATGTAATCTTATAATTATGTACCTACTATGCGTGAGAGGAGTGAAAAGTGAGAGGCTAAATTTTAATCAACTAAGATATCACTGCTCTAGTGATATTTTGTTTTTCAAATGACTTTTAAACCGAACCGCCTTATAATTAGACAAACGAGTATTATATTTAGAGTTTCATCTTAATTTGACCACGTCAACAAAACCAATAAACAAACATTAAATTTCCGGAGAATTGTTTAAATTGTGAATACAACACGATTGTAAAAGTATGTGGTATAATGTATGAACATATTTCAATACGCAATACGTGAACAGAAAAACTAGTCATGAAACAATAATGGTTGTTTTGTCCAATGCTTTTGTGCTGGTGTCGTAACGGCCGACCTCCACCTCTGGCCACCGCCGCGCACCACTACCATTGTTCCGATACCCGCTTCACCCCGACGCGGAACGAGGCAACCGCTCGCTAAATAGGCACATCAATTATTGGTTTATTTAACAATAATGAACGACCATCGATCAAATACAACTGTGTGTTTAATTGAAATGCAGTCAGTTCTTACGACTACCCGCTTCTCTCGTGTATGTTCAGCAAGCTACTTTTAAGTTGCCGTTGAGGACTCCGACTAGATTTAACAAATTTCTCCTAGATGGACTCTGTAAAAATATGTAAGCTTGTTAGTTATGGTAATTGTCATGAACCATGTATGTTGTGCCTAAATATTGAAACAATAAGTTGAAGTGTTAATTTGAATGTTATAATTATTAGTAGCTCGGAGTCCGGATTGGTGCTCCGTTTGTGGCAGTAGACTCATATTCCATATTTCATATAATCCATAGTACGACGTACAGGTTACTGGTGAAACGTGGAAGTATATTACATTCCTTTACCTACCTTTTCCGGGATTAAAGGCGTGATGTTACGTTTTTCTTACTATTATTATTATTTTTATGCCATCATGTCGAGTTCCTTGGGGGATAGGTAGATGAGTTTGAAATCGTTATTTGTGAAAATAATATTGATGTGGATACTCTTGCGTATTGTAGGTATATAGTATTAGATTGAATCTAAGTCGTCACGTATTAGATAAAACTATTTGATGTTCTTACGTAAACATTTTTGCCATTACGATATAAAAAATGAAGAATATTATTCAAAATAGGGCATTATCAGTAGACGGCTCTAGTGGGGTAAAAATTTAAGTTACACGTGCAAATTGATTCCAAAGGATGACTATGCGATACCTACTTAACGGTTCATTTTACATTATTTTACAGCCCGATGTCGAAGTTACTTTTACCATGTACGGCGCACGTTGTATAGGTATGTAGTGCTGAATATAACAATAGTGAGTGTGACGTCACAGGGGCCGATGGCGCACACCTTTGCCCCCGATCCCGCACTCATACGCCACTATGTTACTGCTTTCAATATGCTTAAATATCCTTACGGAGTAGGCAAAGAGCATCAAGTACCAAATAACTCTATCCTTATCTAAATATATCACGGAGAAAACCTCCATCAGGCAGTCTCAGGCGTATTTTCTTAGGATATATGGACCACCCTAGGCACCTGTTATTAATATAATTTGGAGTAACAATAACAATTGTTTCATAATGTGTCATCGATATCGACCCTTCTATTGTTCCACTGCTGGAACATGGGTCTCCTCTAAGAATGAGAGGGTTAAGGCCGTAGTCTGCCACGCTGGCCAAGTGTGGGTTGGCAGACTTCACACACCTTAGAGAACAATTTTTTTTTT
>DWEI01004879.1:0-11270 GCA_018245875.1 Mysoria ambigua
TCTGGGGTTGATCACAGATGTCTATAGGCAGCAGTAGCCACTTACCATCAGGTGGACTGCAGGCCTGTCCTCTACTTCCTAATTATAAAAAAAAAAAAATTACGCACAGTTATCTTTTAAATAAGATCCTTGTGTTATCGTCTGGCACCAGAGGCATATGGGGCGCCGTTTTTCTGTAATCCCCGAAGAGGTAGGCAGAGTAATGGAGAACACTCCCACGTTTCACAGGTTACGTTTACGTCCCACTATGAAATAGGTGGTGAGCCTATTGCCATGCATCGGGCACATATCCAAACTCCGAAGAACCACTCCTACGAGTAGAATTCAATTTTAGATTTTCTAGTAGAAAATTTTCAAATTATAAAACTTTGTAGTGTTGGACCTGGGAATCGAACCCGGAATTTCCCGTTCGGCAGTCCCACGTGCAACCAACACGACCAAGGAGGCAGTCAATTAATGAATTTTATATAACACTGGCCGTGAGGGTGTCGCTACAAATTAGTATGAAGTTGTCTTTAATTAGCACCCATTGGGATCGTGGTTACTGACCAGTTTGACTGTTAATGTTTTGAACTAACACGACCAGTAGCAAAGTTTACTGACTGTTGTGTAACTATAACAACTAGATCCGATCGCATTCTAGAACGTACGGAAACGTTTGTGAATTTTCGCTATTAATAGTCGTATATCCAGCAAACCTGAAGATTATAACATTCATTACTTAATCAAAACTAATGTTATAATTGACTTTGAACGAAGATAATTTGATGGTAACAGTAGGCTTTGAGAGGATTTTGTCCGGAAATGTTGACAGGAATAGAATTTTGTTTAAGTCCGAATCCGTGCGACAAATTCGTTCCATTGTGAACGAGAAGCGAGAAGCAATTAAGACCCTCCATTATTATAAAAAACAATTAAGGCGCCAGTTCTAATTTTTCAAACATTGTATTGTTCATCGCCGCGCTCTCAACGCACGGCTATAAAAGTGTTTGAATAATAAATTCCGTATTATTTATTGAAATTATTATAAAACAACGTGCGAGCCTCTATTATCGTAAAGTTATATAATTGCCCCATCAATTTATAACAATAGGCTGGACTGTTGAACTAAGTGTATTAGGGAATTGCGTGAATAGACAAGGTGAGCTATGGAAGTTTTAATTCCCATGCTTTCCATGCATTGTTGCTCAGAGGGAAGTTTCCTGCGGTACCCCCTTACGAGAATATAGCTACGCACTTGTGATTTGAGAGCGGGAGACACCAATAGATCTCTCTATCCACGCCATGTTTTCTGGGTATTTACCAAGCCCACTTATACTCGTGGTTCCAATATAAAGCATATTGTATATTTCATTTATATCGCTTCTTGTTTACGGTACAACACTTGGATAAAGCAAATGTAAACGACTTGAAGAAAAAAAATTAAGTAATTTATTTCTTTATCCTGTCATAATAAGTTGCCTTCTACAAAATTGAATTGTTATTGAATGCTCAAAGTGGTTCAAAAGATTTAGTAAACTTGGACTGTCTAATGTAATGTGAATATATAAAAAAATCATGATTTCTAATTATAATTTTCCGAATGACATTATGAATTAAAATAATTCTAGCCTAATTTTATTATATGTCATCAAATAATGTTATGCATGATATCACGCCTGTGTCTATTCCAAGAGGTAAGCACATGAGTATTTACTAGTTAAAATATACGTGGCAGGTTTTGAAGAAGACGATTGTAGAGAGCATTTACAAGAACACCAATAGGTCTGTAAAGATAGGGAGATATTTGCTACCTTTTTCTCTCTGTCTACCCCTTGAGAATCCTGACTTGAAGATTTGATATACGTCTCATGAAATAAAAGAAATGTATTTAACGGATATTCGAGTCCCTTTATTCAAAGTTAATGAATCATGTCATGAACTAAAAGTCGCCAAGCGGATAATTGTATTCCAAACTTTATTTTCTGGGTCAAATGACAAGTATTAATTAGAAACTCGACAACAATATAATTTTATTTAAAATGAAAATGAAAAACTTTTTAAGTAAGTACTGATGTTCTCAATAAATTTGTTAGTTGGGTTTTGTTCGAAAACTGCAAGTCTGTTAGTATACAAAAGCAATTTAAAAAATGTTAACATTGTCTATTTACAAGGTAAATCTGTATTGAAATTTGACTTGACAGCCTTAAGGAATAATAACTTCAGGCGATTTCAGAAAGTTAAGCGTGTTCAACTTTCTTAAATCGCATGTAACGCTTTTACGTCATGAAGTAAATGTTTATTATTCTTTCAATGATGACAACAATTGTTAGAAACTTTCTAAGATTACAATTTTTTAGTAAAAAAAACCTAATACCACATTTATTATTATTCGTTAATTTTTGCTTAGGGTCCAAGATTATCCTCAAGGACTTTTAATATTACCACTAGTATTGGTATACTTAAGATGTACCGATAGACAGGGAGGGGGTAACATTTTAGGACATTATATACATACATAGCGTCACTTCAGAGCTCCGGCCGAGCACGTAGTATTTGGATTCACACCCACATTGGTATCCAACTCATGTAAAAACACACCCATATAAATAATGGTTCCTATTGAATTACTACAAACATGAAGTTTGAATGATATTATTTTATACATTATGTGTATAAATTTATTTCTTCGGATTTGTTGCATTAATAAATGTAGTCGATATTACAGAGGATGTATGCTAAGCAAGGTACAAGTCAAATATCTAGCAGTGTGTCAGAGACCCGATTTGTGGTATGCACTTGTCTGCCTGACTTTTCGGGGATTAAAGGCATGATTTTAGTTGTTTTATGTCTTAACTATTTACAGCTAAAGCACGAAGCAGAATTTAATACTTACATAGCAATTCTGTTAGTAGAAACAAATGATTAACCGCCGGCCAATTTGTTGGAAACCTATGCGGTACATTGTTCTCTCGCGTCCCGTTTGACCGCTACCCATTATATTGCGGTTTGATTAATTTAACGTGATTATTGTTAATTTAACACAACGTGCTAGTTTTATTAATGATATCTTTGAAACAACATAATTTTCCTTAATTATGTGGTAGAACAGTAAGATTAAACTGTTTATCGCGATTTACGTATTCAAAATGTTGAGAAAATTCAGAAGAATCCAGCGAGGCATTTGAAAGTATTCATCATGACTTAGTTCTCATTAGATTTTGGTAGGCGAAGGTTACTGCCGTTTCTCAGATATTCAAGAAACAATGGTAAAATATATATTTTAGTTTAAAACATCTACAATTTCAGCCCTCTTTGGTAACATGAAATGTTTATTTATCAAATTAAAATACTGCATCGTATTCTGTACATGATATCAGAATCGAACGACGCCTTTAAAAGATATCATAGGTCACATACATTTCAGAAAATTATTTTTCAAGATATCTTTTCATATTTTGGTCAGTGATTTTTTCTTAAAAGCTCAATTTGTTGCCATTAAAACTACTTGGAATACTGAAAACTGGATCCAAATCTAAGTACGTTTAAGAAACACATTGGAAAGGTCTAAAATGAAAAACAACACTGCCTCGTTGGCCATGTTGGTTGAAAAAGAACGATAATATACATTACACACGCTCCAGTTTCGACGATCATAAATACAGCCCCAATCCACGCGTCGCGGACCGGGTTGGTGACGATCAATGAGTGTCGATCGAGTGGAGCAGCCATGCGGGGTGATTCGATACTGGTGCGAAGGCTGCAGCTCAGTGCGTTAGAAAGATTTCTGTGGATACTACTGTCTTGAATTAGATTTTCTAGTAGTGACACAGTGTACAAACATTTCTGCAAATTAAATTTCATTGAAATCTGCTAATTTTACCAGATTCAAGTTCATTTTTATTCTTATAATTGTTATACTATACATATCTTTATTTAGAAAATATGTAAAAAGTAATCTGCATAAATTAATAGCCGTCTCGGAGCGGGGAAACAATATATTCTATGACCCAATACCGGAATACCAGGTCTGTCGTAAAAGGCGACTAAACCTGGCGTTGAATGATCGCAACATGGAACAAATTACCTAGAAAAGGGTATATGTGCTGGTCGCCTCTAGGAAGCAGCGTGGGCGATAGGATCAGGAAGAAGACGATTGTAGAGAGCATTTACAAGAACACCAATAGGTCTGTAAAGATAGGGAGATATTTGCTACCTTTTTCTCTCTGTCTACCCCTTGAGAATCCTGACTTGAAGATTTGATATACGTCTCATGAAATAAAAGAAATGTATTTAACGGATATTCGAGTCCCTTTATTCAAAGTTAATGAATCATGTCATGAACTAAAAGTCGCCAAGCGGATAATTGTATTCCAAACTTTATTTTCTGGGTCAAATGACAAGTATTAATTAGAAACTCGACAACAATATAATTTTATTTAAAATGAAAATGAAAAACTTTTTAAGTAAGTACTGATGTTCTCAATAAATTTGTTAGTTGGGTTTTGTTCGAAAACTGCAAGTCTGTTAGTATACAAAAGCAATTTAAAAAATGTTAACATTGTCTATTTACAAGGTAAATCTGTATTGAAATTTGACTTGACAGCCTTAAGGAATAATAACTTCAGGCGATTTCAGAAAGTTAAGCGTGTTCAACTTTCTTAAATCGCATGTAACGCTTTTACGTCATGAAGTAAATGTTTATTATTCTTTCAATGATGACAACAATTGTTAGAAACTTTCTAAGATTACAATTTTTTAGTAAAAAAAACCTAATACCACATTTATTATTATTCGTTAATTTTTGCTTAGGGTCCAAGATTATCCTCAAGGACTTTTAATATTACCACTAGTATTGGTATACTTAAGATGTACCGATAGACAGGGAGGGGGTAACATTTTAGGACATTATATACATACATAGCGTCACTTCAGAGCTCCGGCCGAGCACGTAGTATTTGGATTCACACCCACATTGGTATCCAACTCATGTAAAAACACACCCATATAAATAATGGTTCCTATTGAATTACTACAAACATGAAGTTTGAATGATATTATTTTATACATTATGTGTATAAATTTATTTCTTCGGATTTGTTGCATTAATAAATGTAGTCGATATTACAGAGGATGTATGCTAAGCAAGGTACAAGTCAAATATCTAGCAGTGTGTCAGAGACCCGATTTGTGGTATGCACTTGTCTGCCTGACTTTTCGGGGATTAAAGGCATGATTTTAGTTGTTTTATGTCTTAACTATTTACAGCTAAAGCACGAAGCAGAATTTAATACTTACATAGCAATTCTGTTAGTAGAAACAAATGATTAACCGCCGGCCAATTTGTTGGAAACCTATGCGGTACATTGTTCTCTCGCGTCCCGTTTGACCGCTACCCATTATATTGCGGTTTGATTAATTTAACGTGATTATTGTTAATTTAACACAACGTGCTAGTTTTATTAATGATATCTTTGAAACAACATAATTTTCCTTAATTATGTGGTAGAACAGTAAGATTAAACTGTTTATCGCGATTTACGTATTCAAAATGTTGAGAAAATTCAGAAGAATCCAGCGAGGCATTTGAAAGTATTCATCATGACTTAGTTCTCATTAGATTTTGGTAGGCGAAGGTTACTGCCGTTTCTCAGATATTCAAGAAACAATGGTAAAATATATATTTTAGTTTAAAACATCTACAATTTCAGCCCTCTTTGGTAACATGAAATGTTTATTTATCAAATTAAAATACTGCATCGTATTCTGTACATGATATCAGAATCGAACGACGCCTTTAAAAGATATCATAGGTCACATACATTTCAGAAAATTATTTTTCAAGATATCTTTTCATATTTTGGTCAGTGATTTTTTCTTAAAAGCTCAATTTGTTGCCATTAAAACTACTTGGAATACTGAAAACTGGATCCAAATCTAAGTACGTTTAAGAAACACATTGGAAAGGTCTAAAATGAAAAACAACACTGCCTCGTTGGCCATGTTGGTTGAAAAAGAACGATAATATACATTACACACGCTCCAGTTTCGACGATCATAAATACAGCCCCAATCCACGCGTCGCGGACCGGGTTGGTGACGATCAATGAGTGTCGATCGAGTGGAGCAGCCATGCGGGGTGATTCGATACTGGTGCGAAGGCTGCAGCTCAGTGCGTTAGAAAGATTTCTGTGGATACTACTGTCTTGAATTAGATTTTCTAGTAGTGACACAGTGTACAAACATTTCTGCAAATTAAATTTCATTGAAATCTGCTAATTTTACCAGATTCAAGTTCATTTTTATTCTTATAATTGTTATACTATACATATCTTTATTTAGAAAATATGTAAAAAGTAATCTGCATAAATTAATAGCCGTCTCGGAGCGGGGAAACAATATATTCTATGACCCAATACCGGAATACCAGGTCTGTCGTAAAAGGCGACTAAACCTGGCGTTGAATGATCGCAACATGGAACAAATTACCTAGAAAAGGGTATATGTGCTGGTCGCCTCTAGGAAGCAGCGTGGGCGATAGGATCAGCTGTGTCCTGTGACTCCCAATCGGCTTGCTTAGGGATTATGGGCATACTACCACCACCCAGGGAAGGCCTATGTCCGACAGGGGATTTAAATAGGCTGATGAAAATAATGATAGCTAATTTTTATATGATAAAAAAAATCATAATGGAAAATATTTCGTTACGTAAGTTTACTTAGAGTAACGAGAAAAGCAAATGGTAATATTTAAAATGAATCTATTTCAATAAAAGATCAACTTAATTTAGTTATGTATATATTAATTCGAACAGAATTAAGAATGAAATGAAAAGTCAAATTAAGACCTACAGCCTTCATTTAATATTTAAATGGTAGTATTAAATTACTAGAAGTACTAGTTATTAGTGATCTTGTATAAAAACTTAATGCTCACTTTATTTAACTGGGTTATCTATTGCAGATTTTTTATTTCTTATTTTACGTGTTAAAATATACCAATCCAAAAAGAGCATAAATCTCTTATACATTAAAATTTAGAACATTAAAACTTTAATAATAAATTGTTAGTTTTCAAATAAATTGTACCGATTAGCTGGTTTTAAGGGTCACATTGCGTTTGGCAAGCGACACCGAGCCGTCATACGTCATTAAAGGTCCGAATTGTTCTCCAGATAAATATAAATATTTCGGTCGAAACAGAGATTGTCCATTCACTGAAAGCTCGTGTATTAACTGAGTTAGCTGAATTATAGTTGTTAGCTAATTTAATGAAATATACAATACATTTATATGTTCTATAAAATTAACATCACAAATTGCAAAGTAATATGAATAGTAAATTAAGTTAATGATGATGAAGATGAATAGTAAACTAAGTTAATGTAGGATGAAAAATATTTTGATTAAAAAGTATTTTAGAACTTATTATTACACTATTCTCCCGGGATAAATGTAGATTTTAAATACTTTGCTGTAGAATCACTCGTTCATAATTTAAAAAAAATGTTTTAAAACGTACAAGCGGACCTACGTATCAGAAACTTGAACTTGAAGCGGAATAGAAATGACAAAACAGTTTGTTTAAAATATATAACAGACGAAACGGCGAACGTAACATTAAAATTCCGTTAAGCGTATGCTCGTTACAGGAACGGAATACTTTTAATGAATCCCATATAAAACGGAGCAGGGCTCTTTGTGTTTGTCAGAACAAGGGAGTTGTTTGCGTTTTTATATAAAAACGAGATTTAAAAATCCCTTCCTTTTTTTAATAGCATTCTTAAATAAAACATGGAGTTTATTTACCAAACAAATAAATGAACTAACGTAACAAGTTGGTTTAATATAACTTAATGAATATTACAAAATATTTTGACATCACAACAAATGTCATATCAAGTCAGATGCTAGCGGTAAACATGGTATGTACGATACAAGAGAAGAATCTAATTTTAGAGCATTTATTGCCAACGGTATACAATAGCAGTAATACTCACAGATAATTCGTGACTTAATGCGGATAGGCTCCAAAAATGGACAGCACACCTTATTTATTATGTTCACAACTTTTTGTTTCTTTCTAGTACAGGAATATCAAACGGAACATGAGACGCCGCAACTTACCGAGTTAACTAAATATTATCACATGATGTTAGTACAGAAACACACTTTACACTGGGTAATAAAGACACGAGCGTCGCAGGCAAAACAGCAGTCGAAGTGGAACTTTAGTAATTAAACTTACAACCACGGGTTGCATCATTTTAAATGTCATCTTTTAGCACGTAAATAGAACTTCAATATGAATTTGAAATTTGTAAATATTCACTCATATTATGCTCTACAAGAAACGTACTCGTAATATACCTTTTTCATACAAATATAGTCCTTTAAGCAGACAGCTGGACTTGATGGTGAGTGGTGAGTCGTCTACGAACAATTGTAAAAGCCATCGAGATGCCATTCCACTACGGATTATGTGGAAGAGTTCTTTTTATGCCTTTGATTAGGAGCAGAGAAATATTTATTTACAAAGTTCACCCCACAATTTACTCTAGTGCGGTCGAAGCAAACGTGCAGTCCGAACCGCGAAAGACGAAGATGAATCTAGTTAACGATAGAGCATCATCTGAATCAACAGAATCATCAACCTATTCCAGTCCACTGCTGGATGTGAGCCTTCCCTAAGAAGTTATGCCAATAATGCCCACGCTGGGCATGTAGATTTGGGATCGAATAGTACAAACTCTTGCGCTATGTACGCTGCTACCCATCAGCGCCCAGGATTTAGCAGTGACACCTTATATCTCGAAATGGAATCGGGTACTGTATCCTAAATCTATCCTGTCTGAAACAGATTAATAAGTGCCAGAAAATAGATTATTAATAAGTACCAATTTTTGCTACCTATTGGGTCTATGGTGTTCACGGTGCATAGAATACCGCTTGGAGGTTGTACAATGACATGTTAATCGGAAACTGTGAAAATAGATTATTCTAATTTGTATTTGTACGAGTACCTATACCATGTATTCATCGCAGTCGGCTTCAGATAACCGTAAACAGTGAAATGATCGCGTCGACCAAAGTTGTTAGGCCAAAAGCAATTACAATCCTAATGAGAAATTCATTTTAATTTACACGGCATCGAATTTTGTAACCCGAGAGTAATACGATTGTGTGTCTAGTAAGAGCGTGCGTAGTGCGAGTATCTGCAGTGCGTGTTTATTTAGATTTGTTACAATCTAATTCAAAACCTAATTGTCGGCGACGACATATACATTCATATCATCGTCGTTTTCGTTTCACTGTGGGACAGATGTTTCACGTGAAGTCTATACTCTGCCTCGCTGGCCCAATGCCGGTGGCGGCTACGCGCCTTAGCGAGCATTTCCAACGAAATCAAGGTTAATAGGACTCTTGACGTTCACAGCGAGCGGTGCCAACTGTATCGTCGGATACTTAGAATTTTGAATTTGTGCCGTGTGTATAACAATAGGCTTGCCCCTTGCCCGTAGTTGGACGTAAACGTAACTGGTGAAACGTGAGAGCTACATACTACATTCCTCTGCCTACATTTTCAGAGTTTACAGACGCTTGTTACAATTAAAACACAAAACAATTCAATCACATAAGGAATAAGGAATAATAAGGAATCCGACTAGTTCTGTTACGATAATCGAACATCACAAACACACGTCACGATAATGAGACAGCTCGAAAACAAGATTAAATCATGACAGGCTTCAGCGTGGATTACTGTTAGCAGCTGTGTATCGTGCAGTTTCCTTCAGAGAACACCCAAGTTTAATTTATCTTCCACTATGTCTGCTATGTGGCAGAGTAAATATATCCGCACGTATATTCTACCAACTTCTTAGATAAGACAACATATTAACGAGTAATGTGTTTTATATTAATTGTATAATATTAGGTTTAGTGGCGCAATAGTAAAATGAGACAATCAATGGCTCAATGCAAATATTAATAATTTACGTCCTGGATGAACTTTTGTGTAAAATAAGTTTACAGTAAGTCTGGAATGTTTTGTCTCATTGCAGGCAGATGAGATGTGAATGGGAAACTCGAGTAATTGATATTAAAATATATTCGGAAAGTTTAAACCTATTTTGTGTCCTGCTAAGGTAAACTTTTAAAATTAAGAATAATGTCACAACCTAATATGTTTTCTGAAATATAGAAACGCCAAGAATATTTTTATTTAATTCAAGCAGATTGTCCGCGTAACAGTTATGTATGTGCCTGACTGCTTACGCAACTCCACGCCTGTAATCCCCGAAGGAGTAGGCAGAGGAATCCAGAACACTCCCATGTCTCATCGGTTACGTTTACGTCCTCCTATGGAATAGGTGGAGAGCCTATTGCCATGCATCAGGCATATAAAATAGGCCCAATTACCAGTGCACATGTAAATAAAACACACGTTAGGTGTCAATTTACAGTAAATCTTCAAACTCCTATATTAGCTATATTACTCCTATACTATCCTATGCTACTCCTATCCTATACTAGCTATATTACTTGTACGTCAGCTTAATACACAACATCGTTTGTTGAGACAACCCACATCATTCAACCCACATAGTAGATATTGTCTTTTTACGTAATGTTCTCGTTATTACTTTACGCGTCTTTATTTTACTGTGTAACTCCTCTTTGAGAGTTTCTGACACAGGACTGGAAACAGACATTGAAAGACTAAATAATTATTTATATAAATAAAGTTTATCATTCTTTGTGTAAAGTTATCGTATAACATGTTAACTCGTGGAGTTAAAAATTCAACCTACAAAATAATACTTACATATAGAAAAGAAATATATGGAAAATTTTAATGTACTGAAATTTAATTCTATACGCTAGACGTACTAAGTATCTCAATGACAACTTGTAATAAAGGTCGAGTTGCTTTTTGGAATATCAATTGTTATGGTTGCCGTATTTTTTTGTCACTTTATTAAATACAGTTGATTTGCTGAGTGCCTCGTTGGTCGTGTTAGTTGTAAGTGCGACTGCCGATCGGAAGGTCCCGGGTTCGATTCCCGGGTTGGATACTACAAAAATTTCCAATTCAATTTTTCTACTGGTGGTTCGGAGTCTGAATACCTGATGCATGGCAATAGGCTCGCGGCCTATTCCATAGTGGGACGTAAACGTAACCGATGTTGGCAGATAAAAATGCCTGCCTGCTCTGCCTTATAACAGCAGCATTAAGCGCTGCTGTGTTCCGGTTTGAAGGGTGTGGTAAGGGAGACATACTTTTTCGA
>DWEI01004880.1:0-11269 GCA_018245875.1 Mysoria ambigua
GCACACGCACACGCACACGCACACGCACACGCACACGCACACGCACACGCACACGCACACGCACACGCACACGCACATTTTTCTATTAAATTTCAAACGCATTCCATTTTCCACGACCGAGTGTCAGCCACCTTAGTGTTACGTCTTATTATGTTCACATTGTAATGGGCCCACGTTTATTGGGGTCCCAAATCGGTTGAACTAATTGGGGATGCTGTTTGCCCTGCGATGTTCTTAATGAGAACTTGATAACTAAGTCGCATGGTTGGCTTGTGTGTGCTAATATATTGCAGTTGTGGTGATAAGTCATTTAATCTCAAGATTTTTCCAATATAAATATGGTCGTTGGGAAAATTGTAAATAAATTGTACATGGGGAATGAAGTCATAACTGTGTAACTTAATATTGTAATATGACACTTGACGATATTAACGTTTGATTGATAGTATGAATTATTAAAATGAACGTGGCTTAGTAAATCACAAGAATTATCAGTTAAATGGAAAATTGTAAGTATTCGCGAGTTATCTCGTTTTCTGCAGTAGATGTTCAATTATGGAACAATTTGCCTCTAAATGTTGGACAGACTACGTCACTCGGTTCTTTTAATAATCAAGTGCATCAATTATATTTAAAATGAAGTTATGTTCTTAAATTCTACTTTTCTGAATTGTGTTAATGAAGTTTTAACAATGTAAAAATACAGTATATATAAAATATATACGTGTCCAAATTGCAAAATAAGCTATAACTAAAATACAGATTGCAGTGTGGTCACCCCGAAAAATGGTTTTCCACCAAAAATTGCCACTTCACGCTGTGTTGCGCAAATTGTTTCCATTGTGGTGTCGCTATGTGGGTCTTTAATGCATGAATACGTTTAACTTGTGCGGTTTTTTCCCAAGAAAAAATAAGGTAAATTGGAAATATTTACGTACCACTGATCTCCGTAAGGGACAGTGCCACTGACATGTACATAATCGAAAGTAGTAAAGGTTCAGTGACGTTGAAAAATTGGTAAGCGAAGATCATTAAAGGTACAGTCATACTAACAAGCGTCTGAGTAAAAAATATTAACGGTACAATGTTCTCGAAAAGTCTATAGCTTTAGGCATTTGGTAGTTATTGCATGAAAAATTTGAGTTCTAGTCTTGTATATGTACATATATTACGAGATATATAAAATACGCTTTGAGGTTGCATCGATTCGTAGGTTAAGTGTCGTTGTTTGAAATGAAATGCGGATATGCACGTCGTATTGGAAATTACTCATCTGTGGTCACCCAGATCACCCACCCAGGTCACCCACCCTGGCTACAGTCAGGTTTCAGTGCTAAATGTGATAATCGAAATGATTCGGATTTATTATTTATGTCGTGTATGCGCAGAGGTTAGGTATCTTTGAATTAATATCGTATGCTGATGAAAGTATTTGCGCTAGAAATCGTGAACTTTGACAACTTTGTACGGCAAAGCGGAAGGCCGAATGAGCGAAGATTTACGTACTTTTGATAAAAATAATGTGACTTTTGAATTCGTATCTCGAAAATGAATCAAGCCCACAATATGACGACGATGATGATAACAAAGTAAAGCAAGAAGTGGTATAATGTAAATTGATTGAAATAAAAATGAGATTGTGAAATAAATATGACGCTTAAAATGAAATTTTGTAATACAATTAACATTTTTTAACTTATTTAACATATCTACCGCCTGCCTCTTCGGGGATTACACACGTGTACTCACTTACGTGTAATATTAATGTTGACATAATATTTATCGTACGTGTAAACTATTCTAGCTCGGAGCCGCAATAATTTAAATGTTAAAGCTAATGTCTCCCGTGGGACCGTTAGACTGCGCCATTCATATGGATAAACATTACATACATTCGAACGTTGATAAAAGCAGTTCCCCATATTTTTATGATGTAACGCCGGTGGTGTAATCGTGATGATGTTTTTAGTATATATAATAATATGTAGTCATCACAAGTAGTTGCATTTAGCATATGTAATAATAATATTTATTATCTTGGAGTTAATCTAAGGGGTAATTATGAAAATAGCCATTTGTAAGAAAGTGCCTGTGTTGTTGTATAGTAAACGTTAGATCATACCATCACGCGTTTGCTCCCCAAGGGATAGGCAGAAGAGCGTAGAACGCTCCCACGTTTCATTGGGTCACATTTACGTCGTACTATGGAATAGGGACTGATCCTATTGCCGTATACAGGGCACAAATCCAGATCCCGAGCCACTACTTGAAATTTCCACTCGAAAATCTAAGTTATAACAATCCAATGCTAACCGACACGGGATTTAAACTTAGGACCTATGGAATACCCGACGCGCTCGAAAGTACTCGACGATAGGGCAGACAATAATGCCAGTTAATATTCACGAAATAATAGTATTATTTCTTAATAACTGCTAGTTAAGCGAAAAAAAAACGTAACTTCACGCCTGTAATCTCTGAAGAGGTAGGTAGAGGTATGCAGAATGCTCCCACGTTAGTGGTGCTCTATCTGGGAATCGAACACAGGATCTCGCGATCGGCAATCACACTTGCAACCAACACGACCATCATAAATGGTATTGCCACTCTGTGGGTGGCTGTGTCTCAAAGCCCGATTTAAATAGGTAATTAGGATAGGAGTATTTTGGTTTATGACAATAACCTATCACCAGATGGTAAACGACACGCAGCCCCAATGTTGCGCACGTGTTTAGTAAATGCCTATTTTTACTCGCAATAAGCGGTGGTCCGACGCGACGGTGCAGTTGCTCGTGCCCAATGCCGGGCCACTCTCGCGCAGGCTTCGAAATGTCACCAGGTGTTGTGTTCGCCCTTTGTTAGGTTGAACCTACTGTTAGACTTTGCACTGAATAATATGTGAACACCTAAATAATATTGTGCATGAACTCGCACAGTCAAACGCTGATATCAGTCCAGCTTATATCATTGTTGCTAGCGTTGAGGCGACCTAGAAGCTGGCCTCTATGTCGAGTATCATTATCAAGTTCACTTTGCTGTGTTGGAATAGTTGTCTCCAAATTAATTATAGTTCCGAAACTCCTAGTGTCTGAAACACTAATTAGGTTTGTTTTCAAAACGCGCTCTTAATTCGAGATATCAAAATTCGGAGTCCAAAATGATGAGAGCCGGCTTCGTTGAAATGAGGTTTTTGTTGTCTAAACTTTTTACAAGTGCGATGAAAAAGCATTATTAATATCACCCAGTCAAGCCAAGTCCCATATAAGAACGGCAGAGGGCATCAACCATAAAATTATTTATTGAGACAGAGTAATAGACGCAAAATAAATGCCGATTTGTGTGTTATTAAAATACTATTAAATTTTCAAATAGATATATGTATAATGAAACAAATGTAAAAGTCGTAAATATTGTTTATGTGTTTATTTAGTTGTTCGTGGAATTCATTTTTGACCTTTCCTTTATGATATTTCCTTTATCAAAATAACATTGGGCCGTTTTAAAATAACATTGGGACGTTTTGTTTTAACCTTTAAACATTGTTTTAAAATAGCATTGAGAAGTTTTTTTGTTCGAAAATTATATATTAAATCGTGTGATCCGAATCTTCGATTATTAATCGACATTATCCTGAATCGGATTGTAGATCCGATAAATATTTGTGCGATCGGCACGAATATTATTCCTTTCGTCGGTTGTTTTTATATATATTATGCTGTCATATTCCTCTTCGGGGATTACAGGCGTGAAGTTACGTTATGCTGTCATTAGAATTTAATAAATACATATAGTTTATCAGCTTTTTGATTGAGATAGCACAGCTACTGATTCATTTAGAAGCAAATCGCCGCAAAGTTAATATTATTATTTATTTTTGGTGATATTCGGCATGCTTTTATTTAAATAAGTTAGAATTTAAATAGAATACTTTCTACATTGCTTTGTTATATATTTTATTATATTTAATTTGCTACGAAACTTATTAACATTAAAGTTCTCTAAAGATCTAAAGGTGCGTGAACTCTGTCACCTCTTGGGTGGCCAGTGTCAGCGTGGCAGATTGTGACCTTGGCCCTCTCGTACTGAGACACGATCTTTAGCTGACAACAATGGAGTGATACAATGATCGGTCATAATGGATGCTGTAGTTACTAACGTTGATTTATAAAAGTGGAATTGTTTCTTATTGACAGTTCAATAATGAAGTGAAATTATAATTGCTTTATAGCGTTCTTTGGTTTCTTAGTACTGTCTTTGTTATAATAAAGGCTTAGTAAACGCAGTAGGTATATTTGTAGGTACAGCTTGTTTTATGTTTTTTCGGGATGGCCCGACCGGTTTCGGAACTATACGTGGTTTCCTTATGAGCTCCCGTCGATTGAAGCGATGTCGCGGCTGATATAAGTGAAGTGAAGTGAAGTGAAATATGTATAAGTGAATCTAACCGACATAATATAGTGATATGTAATATATGCTTACGAAACATTTAACAATAAAATTTCTCTTTTTAATTTGTGTTAAAGTGAGTTTGTGACAGCTACAAATGATCCCGTCGTGTACAAAATTTCGATTTTAATTTCCCACCCCCTTGATATGTTTATCCCCGTGTAAAAGTAGTTGAAGTTGAAGATTAATACGTATAAGTATGGAGGGCCATTAACGAACTTGCTCAAAACATTATTCCTATGAGTGTAGGTCCCAGCGCCCTATCCATGTAGCGATATAATCCTCTAATTATTCTTCTTGTTTGCGTTATGACGCTCTTCTTAATCCTACTGAGTCCTCTAACCCGAGCATCCGACTCTGTATGTATAAGGTTTGATGACATTCTTGTCTTACGATGCAATTTCATTTCCACCATAAGGGTAATTGCTGTAAATAAAAAAAAATGAAAACTATAAAATTTGTCAATACGTACATTTTTCGAAATAGAGTGATCATTTGATGAAAAAAATCATTCATTTAAATGCATATAGCTTTAAGCAATGTCAATTAAAATCTGAATAGGCATACGGATATTTTTTCACACACTATAAAATAATTGAGAATGTTTTTGAACATTTTGTAGTAGATCGTCTCGTTGATCGTGTTGGTTAGAAGTGCGACTCCCGATCGGGTAGTTCCGGGTTCGATTCCCGTGTCGCTCACTACATAATTTTTCTAATTTAGGTTTTGTAGTAGTGGTCCGGAGTCTCGACATGCCCAGTGTATGGCAATAGGCTAAGCATTTATTCCTTAGTGGGACGTAAACGTAATTGGTGAAATATGTGAGTGTTCTGCATTCCCCTGTCTACCTCTTCGGGGATTACACGTGTGAAGTTTACATATATTTAACCTGAAAATTGCAACACTATCACTGCTATAGACACTATACTATGATTTTGAATTACATTCCTATCGTACTGTTCGTATCGGTGACTGATGTCGACCGCTGATGAAAAGTATTTGATGTAACTAACGAAAAAAGTTTTATATAATAAATTCAACAAGAAGCCTCATCCACGTTTGCGCAACGCCCTAGGGGGAAATATTAGAGTATATTTTCATAGTTCGTCGTAATAATGTTTCATTTTTGTAACCGTACATATTTGCCTATATTCCATCTTCTGTTCCAACGTAATTACGCCCGTATACATTTCATATTCCAATGAGCGTTTTGCTGGGGAAACTAAATATTGTACCGATTATAAAATACATCCTATGTTTTGTAAATATGTTGTGTTATATTCTCGGCGCTCCAGTGTTACACTTGTGGATAAAAAAAACTATAAATCGTTGCTTCTTATAGTATAACCATCTCGCTTGTAATCCCCTTTGAGGTAGGCAGAGGAGTATAGTACACTCTCACGTTTAACCAATTACGTTTGTATCCCACTATGGGCACATATCCAGACTCCGAGCCACTACTAGTAAATCTAAATTAGGAAAATACGATGGTCCATTCGACTGGGGATTTGAACCCAGGACCTCCAATTCGGCAGTCACACTTGCAACGAATACGACTAAGAAGTCAGTCTGTATGTTAAATACAAATGAACTTCACCCAAACTGAAACTATTTACTCGCTTTATCTTGTAATAACTTTTGTCGCTATCGTCGTCATTTCATTGCTGATTCGTAAGGTGTTCGCTACATATGAAAATATTGTAGTTTAATAAATAATAATACTGTAGTTTAATAAATCACTAAGTTTTTTGTGTCCTAATTTATAAAGGAATTCTGACTTTACATTTAAAGAGTCCTAATGAAGTTCATGATTTGTGTAAAAATAAGCAATACGCGTAAAGACCGTGATGTAACAAAATTAAAATAAACATGATCGCGAGAAGGCAAAGTTTGAATGATTGAAATGAGTGTTAAATATGTAAATTTAAATATTACCTGCTACAAAGTATCCTATGCCGAGTAAGCAAAATGCACCGCGAAACATCGTTAATGAAATAGGTTCCAGGCCGATGGTGGATTCAGACTGTGGCTGAAAATATTGTAATCGACATGATCATTATCACTAGCATTATCATCAGCCATTTTAATATTACGTGTCCCCTTTCAGATTGAGAATGGTTAGACAGTACTCCAGCACGCTGGTTTTTCAAATAGTTTACTCAAAATTGCACTTACCTGCGCCGTATTTCCAGAACTTTCGTTCACGTCACTGTTCTTCTGATCGCTTTCGGTCACTGGTTCCGACCGTCTAGATTGTTCTGGTAGATTCTTGTATTCATCAGTTGTCATTTTTGATAGAATTCCCGCTTCGAATAATGTCATTACACTTAAATAAGGTGAAAAATAACAAAATTAAATAAGAAAAAATCATTTGATGCATATGAATAATAGGCAAAGTGCTCGTGAACACAATTTTTCAATCACATTTTTGTACTCTTTGTATGTAGGTAGTACCTACGTACAAATAGTACAAAAATGTGATTAGAGAGAGGAAGAGAGCTTTTGAATTCTATGTCACAAAGAAATCTCCAAAGTAAAATTCATTGCCCATTTTTAAATCAATTGTTGCTCGGTACACGTGTTTGTTCATTGAGGGTTGTGCTTCTATATTTTTAAATAAGGTTTTAATAATGGTTTTACGTAGACATGAATAGGGAACACAAAACCGTTTAGTCAGTAATGATGTAATGCCTTACATATTTTCAAACGGACTTACACGCTATTAAAAGTTTCCAGATAAGGACACCCGATCTGCAGCGCGATCGCCGAATACCTCGTATAGAGTTTTTCGCTCAAATGAAAGTTGTGAGAACCTAAAAATAAGTTCATTGGTGAATTCAGAGATAAGAAACTTCCAAACTTTGCTATCGTCGGTGGTAAATTACCCTTGTGGGTAAATGCGAATGAGGCAGTATTTTTCCGTTATATGACAGGGTAATAATGTAGTTTTGTTATTGTAATGCGAAGGTTTGGTAACAAAATGTTATGATAAAAGACGTAAGTTGGAAATCATTTGGAACGGTAATGTTTAAAGTTTCTGAAAGTATCTAGGTTTTTATCGACGTCTATTAGGGTAATATCTAAGCTGCAATTCAATTACTTTACATAATTATCGTTAACGAATGATAATAGTATAATAAAAAAGATCACCGTACCAAATCGTTCAGTGTCATAATATAGTGTCTCCCTCCCTCCCAGGACGACGACACGTTTGCGCGCGAGCACCATTCGCACGCCGACCTCCACACTGCGCACACGCTGAATGCGCTGGCGGCGCATTAGTCGCGCGAGGCGACCGTACACGCCCGTGCCGTTCTGTAATAAATAAAGTGCCCTTACAACTAGGTATAATTTCATAAATATAGGTTATTTTATATTTATTCTGTATTATACACGAATGAGCAAGTAAATAAGGTCGAACGTAATGCCTATTGGCAAACGTGTCAACCCTATCTTCAAATTCTTGTCAAGGGAACCATTCGACTGTTTTTGTAAATGAAGAAAAATATTGAAACGTTCACAATTCACTTTAATGGTTGGTGAATATTTGTTAATACTCTTTACTTTATAAGAAATATTCTTACAAAACTTAATAAAACGCCTGTAATTCCCGAAGTGGTAGGCTGAGAAATGCACTATACCGCCACGTTTCACCAGTTACATATACGTATATACAATATGCATATATAATTATACATATATACATTAAGGAATATGTGTTGAGATTTCTTGCAAAACGCCTGTGATTGTAAATATGATAAAGATTCTTTTACCAAGGACCTTTTACTTTAAACAAACTTCTATGGTTGGTCATACTCAAATACACGGTATTATTTTAATAAGTTTGTAAAAATCAGAATACCCGATAGCATTATTACAAAAAAGTTGGTGTAAAAAATGATGCTGTTTGAATATCATACCTGTAGAATAGTCAACGAAGAGCTATGTCTTTCGACGACCAGTTCGTATCCGTGGTGCCTCATAGCGGTCTCTAAGTCTTGGAGGGTCCCGATGGGCTTTTCTCTGGCAGGCCTGGCCAGTAAACTTGTCAAATTAGCCGAATACATATCACCGATCACGTATGTAGCACCCAGGGATATTATCACCGACACTAAACGCGCCTTGTGTGTATCTGACGGCTCCTTGCTGGACGCTAGAAGACAATTATATTTGTTACAATAGTATTATTTCTTAGTATTACAATAGTTTTATTCGTCATTCGGATTGTAAATAATGATTGTGAGAAAAATAACCAAATAGTATACTTGATAACATTGTTTAACATGAAGTTAAAATATTAAAACTGTTGTTATGTCATCACGCTAGGCCACGCTATGTGATAGCCAGAGAGTGCGAATCGCCAAAACTTCCTTTCCTTAGAGATGCGCTGTTCTTGGTCTATGTTCATCACTTCATTCGTACATACTTTTAAGTACATACATATCTTCACGCTATGTACATATATATATCTTCTCTTAAGAGAACTGTCGCTTACGGGGTAGGCAGAGACCACCGAGTGCCTAACGTGCCAATTAGGTCCTAAGTTCTAACTTAAAAGTATATCACATTAATGTATTAACGCATGCTGGTATAGTCAAGACCACTTTGATGCTACTTAGCGAATAATATTATTGGTGCGATTCAAACATACCTGGTACATAAAATTATAATATAATCCCGCTTGATATTATGTATATAAATTCAAAAACATGCATGAGGGAGTAATTAAAATCATTCCCATATTGTTAAAACGTTTCTCAATTTGCGTATTATGTTTTTATTTCCCAATCTTTTTTATTAACCGTCATATAAATTTTCGCCTGATTTATTCATATCAATTTTTACGCAATTCAATCAAACCTTTTTGGAATTCCTCGTTAAAATAATTTCTATGGTTAAAATATATTAATAATAATAATAATCTTGTGGTGTCTGAACTGTTTCTATCTATGTCTTAGGGATCTTTTAAAAGGCAATTTTAAGCAAATTCGGGTGTGATAAATCAGCCGAAGACACTTTGTATTGAAAAAGTATAACCTTTATTTCTATTTTACGATAATTTCAACTAGAGTATAAGAAAGGATGTAATGATTGAAGGTTTCGGCCCTTAGCCCTGCCGCCAGGTGGTCCATATGTCAAAGTGCCCCTTCTGTTAGGTGGTCTATGTACTTTTACTGTACAGTAAGTCTTACATTGCTTGAGGAAGAGTGTGGTGGTGAACCAGCAGCAGTTGTACAGCAGTCGGAGCTGATCGCAGCGACGCCTCTGCCAGAAGTAGGGCGCAGCGACCACGATCCACAACGCCGGCCCAGTGATCAGCAGAGCCGCGAACATCACAGGCCACACCTGCAAGAGTTAGACTAGCGGAATGATATGGGTGGGACCAGTAGAACATTAGTCAATAATTTTGGGAGTTTCTCCTATATGGATTATCTGTCTTACCAAAAAAGTTTTATAAAAAAAGGGGCGTGTCGAGGCGTAGTAATACACTTCTTGACCCCGTGTCGGGATACAGGGTTACGTAACTCGCATCCCCGGCGTGGAGATTATGGGCATAACTTCTCACGGGAGGCCTATGTCCACTTGACTGAAATAGGCTGATGATGACTATGATGACATTAAACATCGACTTTCGGGAAGTTTTGTGTATGTAGGTGGAAAATTTCACAAAAATTGTATGGTCTCGCAGTACCTCCCAACGAAACGGTCTTATGATGGCCAATGTTTCGCTCAACTTCGCCGGAGCGTGAGTCAAGAAAGCCCCCGAATCCGCGAGGGTTAGAAATGAGAATTCCACCGCTTGCAGTCTTTCCCAGGTCATCGTGACGTCACCGATGAAGAAATCTGCCTTCTGAGACAATATAATTACAAATAACCATTATTAATTTCGTGTTTCATACAAATTATAAATAAGTTCGTAACGAGGGAAATTATTTTAATTAAAACTGCCACTGACCGCAAATTTATAGCCGTAGGGCTTGAAAGTACAATTGTAGTCTGTAGGTAATAATTATCGTAATTAATTAAACATAAATCAGAAAGCCTAAATGCTTGCAAGGTATTGTGGATCGCAATGATTACAATTTAACTATAGATGTGTTGACAAAAATATACGTGTCTACAACAAGAGATATAGTCATCATGAAGATTAATTTATTTTTATTTATTTACGTACACTCAGAAATTATAAAATTGATATGATCAATTGTACAAGTTGTATAATTTATCCGAAAATAAAATAAAAAATATCCCCATAAGGTTAGAGGGCTTTATGGCTTCCCTTTCGAGTAATTTTGATTTATTTTGTTATAATTCGTTTATTTAAAAAAAAAACTGTTAAACAATAGCAATAGCCACGTGTAAGATCTTTCGTACATTGAAAAACCAACGTCGCAACTCTATTGAATATGATATATATTAGAAACTATTTGTCCGATACGAAATACTTTTATTTTTTATAATATTGAAACTGGAAGATTTTGCTCTTTTTCTAAATGGCGAAACTTACGCGTTTCCAAATCAGTCCAAGGGTTCCCTTGAAAGTCCCGTTGCCAGAAATACTGGAGCCCTGGCTTCGTTCTGGAGGATCGTAATATTTATATCTGTAATTATACCAACATTTATTGGCCAATAAACATTGGCTGTATTTCTTCCGTGAGGTACGCAGAGATTTGCAGTGACACGCATGTTAATTATATTGTTGTAAAACGTAACTTCACGCCTGTAATCTCCGAAGACGTAGGAAAAGGAATGCAGAACACTCCCACGTTTCACCAGCTACGTTTACGTCCCACTATGGAATAGGTGGTGAGCCTATTACCAT
>DWEI01004881.1:0-11266 GCA_018245875.1 Mysoria ambigua
ACTAATGATATTTATAAACAGTCGCCGCTGATCGCCTCAAGTGTGCGCTCAAGGACAGCCAACCGTTCTACTTATATATAGGGTGCACGTCATAACAATAAGCCTGATTGGATTTAGTTAAACAATGCTTCTTATCTTGTGGTGGGTAATATCTGATTGTTTTTTTTCATAGTCAACGTTTTATGTTCGGTCGTTTAAATTTTTTTGGTGGACATTTTTGATGTAATATAAATAATGTAGTGAAAAAAAAAAAAATAGCAGGGATAATATTTAGACAGTTTAGATATCTACGTAGGGCTCAGCGGCCTATTGACCAGGCACTTCTCACTGCGGTAGCTGCAGATAAGCTCAAGAGTACTTTGCGATTCAAGATTCTAATGGATACTCGCTTTTAGTAGATAAATCGATACATTGATTTGAAGATTATGTTCGGAAATAATCGCCTCTATAAAGTTTTTCCTTGTGTATAATATCGGCATTAAGGAAACACATTTATAGATTTGCTATAAATCTACATAATATTATTTTAGACATTTGATAAAAATTTGATAGTTGCAAAAAAGGATAATCCAATGTAATATCAATAGCGAGAATCGACGTGCCGAATGTGTGTGAATACGCAAGAGCAACGTGGCGGACTTCGGCCTCCGTTTATTTTGCACAAAAATTAATAAATATTTTACGTGAGCCGAGTCCAATGGCCTATTTGGCCGCTTTCGTCAGGAGCGTTTTTAGATAGCGCGATAACCCCGGAGAGCGGAGCGACCGGTGATCGCCCTGGTGATTTATCGCAGCGGCCGCCGCGCCGGTCGCGTTCGCGGACGTTTTCTTTTTGTGGAAATCTTTGTTAGGCTGTGTGAAATATTGTCGGATTACTTTCATACGCGCTCAATATAGCAACCGGTCGCCGTTGAACTATTTCTCCGACTATGAACTATATTTATAACATATATTTTATATTCCGCACCTTCAATACCGTTACATTTAATCTATTATAATAATAAAATAATATTTTAGTTTAAAACAATGGGGACAAAGTGCTCATTTCGCTTTGGAAACAGACCTTCTGTCCCTTTACGAAATTATTCGAAATGTTTCTAAAACGTAAATTTTGGTTGGTCGGAGACGGCTTCTTATCTGATGGGACGTAAGTCTAGATCTAAATCCTCGATCGCCGAACAATTCTTTTAAAATAAATTCCAAGGTAAATACAAAATATTAACTGGCGAAATACTTTACTTGCGAATTTTTTTAAATTTATGAATCCTCAAATGAAATGTCATTGCTAATTGCTGAAAGCGGAAATGAATAATTGCTCGTAACTTCCGTTGCGATTTCACTGAACTCCTTGATTAATTGTGGTCTTTTTGTTTCTGCGAGAACCACAAATGCAATGTGGTTCTCGCAGACATGAAAATCTCGAAAATGACAAGTCTTCATTTGGATCGCTTTAATAATACATAAAGTAAATTAAAAAATCTTTAAGTAAAAAATAATTACAAACAGTTGTACATATATCTGGTGACGTCATTCTTGCCCCCATGCCGCAAGGTGTAAACGACTTTATTGAGTAGTAACTCGCACCTGTCGTTTTATTCAAACCTTTAACCTACAATATTATAATAAGCTGAAATATTTATGCAAAACCAACAATTTCTATACTACCTAATTAATATGCAACCGTTACATTTGATATCATTGATTATAACGGCACGAGGAAAATATGTTAGGGACCTACTCCATAATGTTTTGTTAGGTGTATGAAACTTGTCTATCCGCGTTCTGGGCTTGTTTAGCGCAAAATTAGAATGAGTACTGAGGATGTTGATAATTGAATGCGCAATGATATTTGTTCAAAGTGTTTCTGTTTCTATTCAACGATTTCTATTCAAGAGTTATTAAACTTTGAAGGCTACGAGAAGAACAAAGATCCACAATGTTGAATTGTAAATGATTTAATAACAGGAATGTTTACTTGGCTTTGCGGGTGCCGCAAAAGAGTACCTACATTTGGAATATGAATAAATTTGTTGAATGTTTCCAAGAAAATACGCCGGCAACTTTCAACCGAGTTGTATTAGGTGTTTTGATGGGATGTAGAAAGTTGGAATGTACTGACGCTGCCACTGAGATGAGTACAGACGAACGTAATTTATATGATGACATGTCAATATACAGTCAGTAGAATCGTATGAAATGTTATACAATACAATACTGTGATTACACGCTACTCAGATATATCCTTCATTTTTATGAGTCCCTGTTTGTTTTAAAGATACCGTCCGCGGTGCTTATAAGTTGCTGTATCATTGATTCTAAATATGCTCATGTATTTTTCACGAGTTTGTTTCTCATATTCGTTATTCCCACGTTCCTCAAATGTCTCGGTTTTAGATCACGGAATGATCCGTTGAGATTTCAGATTTAAGTCTATAAGGAATTCTTGTTGCTCATGGGAATCGTACAAATGAATGAGAAATTATTACAAATGTGGGATTTGCAAGCATTTCTTAATAAAACTATATTTTTCTTCTACAACGTATTTATTTGAATTCGCAATTCGTGCAATGGAAACACAACACTATTGCAATGTACGTAATTTCCACGAAATCTTGGCAGGTGTTATGATTTTCTTGACATCCGTGCCAACGTGTGGCCATTCGTGTGGGCCAGTGGAGCGCGCAGGCCTCCGCAGCTAACACTCCAACCCCAATTCGAAGCCAGAATATGGCGGGGTGTGTGTTATCTAACAATGTTATGTAATTTTTGAAGTGATATTTAACCTATTTTATTGTTTATTTTACATATAAGAACTTGGCACGGTTTGTGGCACGAATGCTGCCTTTAAGCCTAGTACAGTACATTTCAGGATTGATTAACCTTGTCTCCGTCAAGATGATTTGAATCATTGAAGATCATATCTCTTCAGACCACATAAATGCGCAATCAATGGCAATGTCTTGGGAAGCGTTCAAGTATTACCTAACGCAATGTTTGCCCCCCCTCTTTCCCCCTCTTTTCCCCCTCACTCCCCCCTTCCCCCTCCTGGCGTATTGCGGCGTAACATTTTTCTGTACCCCGTAATTAACACCCATATGACCATTTTATCTAAAAGTCCCAAATAAATTTGGGACTTTTACTTTTCTTGTTCATACAAGAGATTTGTAAATCGCAATGAAACGCATCGTAACGTTTTATAAGACGCCCCCTTCCCGCAAATTACGTTACATAATACTTGAACGCTCTCTTGATTCGCCATTGAAACAATTGTCTAAATGAATTTATACGATTTTTACTAATCAATGATTTCTACATCGTTTATGGGCCAAATTTTAAACGTGTTATTGATCAGGAGGTTTAAATTTACTACAGCAGCAAAGCTCTGTTACTATAAAAATTGAGAAATATGTACATAGGTTAAATCTTCTTCTTGTGAATATTACGTGCTATAAATTGTTTGCAATTTTATTCAAGGACACTTTACTAAATACACTTGAAAGAAATGTATAAAAAGGTCCCGAAAATTTAAATAAAACTAAATCTATTCCGTGATGACATTATATATATGTCTTTACGTTAATGATAACCTTCTTATTATAATGGATAACATATCAAGAATTTCTGTGATTTAAATAATCGTAACTTAATTCGATGCATGAAATGCATCATCGATGCGTGTAATGCGGTCAATGGGTTGTGTGTAGCTATATGTATATGTAGGCATGTGTATGTATTCGTTTGCCTTTTGTATTCATTTAGACGTTCCGTGACGTAACGTCTAACGTTGTACTTGTGCCCGAGTCCGCCTCAACAGCGACGAATACATCTGAATTACGAGCCCTGGAGCGCAGCAAATCACAGCTATAACTGACTCGTGATTACGCCCCTGTAAGATCGCTATCATCCAAGCTCTGAGCTTTACGACCTCTTCCGACTCCCATACGTGAACTGAAATCAGTGAAGTTATTATTATATGTATATCCGTTCCTATTTTATAATTCGCATGTGCTGAGTAATTTTATTATTACTTAGTTATCAATATTTCATGTTTAGCTTCTGTATTTAGTTTACAGTCAAGTAAAAATGAAAGATAATGTGTTATTTTTTCAATTTTATTTCAATAAACTACTGTATTACTTTTAGGTATTATTACAACTTGGCATAAAAATTTAATGCCTCATCGCTTTTTAATTACAACGATATTTTTAAATGACAATTTCTGTCGTGTGTATGGAACATAATACTTTGCAATAAAAGTACAATTTTAATCATACGTGACAAAACGGCAATGGGTGTGTTGCTCGATGCACGTGTCGGGACACCGGTCGGCAAACGGCGGGGAGCATCCTTCGGCGCGTCACGGGAGCGTGAGTTGCACATTGTGCGGCCGCAGGTGAACGCGACGCGGGCCGCGCGCTCCATTTGAAACGAGGTCAAACGAGACGCGTCCAGACGCCGCGCCGCACCGCCGCGCCGCGCGCCGCCGCGACGCCGGCGGACCGTCGCACCGCTCAATTGAAGCACATCGGACGTCGGGCGCGCAGCTCCTTTGTCCCTGCACGTTTCCGCCGGTCCGCCGTCCGGCCGTTGTGCAAACAATGAACGTTATTGCCATCTCGATGCCCCATTAAGATTTCCAGTTGCGTGGGTCACGCTCTGTTCTCCTTTTTCGTTTTTACCTTTTTGCGTATTACATTTTTCACAGTACAATGACTTCACTTTCTCGCTTCGATTATTTGTCGTATTACGTGAGCGCATGTGATTCATAATACTAGTAGGTATACCTTGTGCGTTCATTTCAAATAATACTTTCAACAATGCCTAATTTAAATTAACAAATATCTAATTCGATTACAATTGTTAAATTAAATATTATGATGAAATATTAAACCTTCGTCAATAATACCGTAATTTGTAATAAACAACGATAAATAATTTGATATTTTTACTACCAGCGTAAAAAGTATGATAAAAATATTTTAATTCGCTCGAAACGTACTTCGTCTATAATATACGAAAGAACATCAAACGACTATTTTGTTTTGGAGGATTATTTCTAGCCGAGACGCTAATGTAATGGATTTGACGGCGCTACAAGGTCGAATTGAGTACGTTAATTATGATCGTTGATAAATTGGATTCGACTGCGAGCAAGCTGTTCCCCGTGCTACTAGCGAATGTGCGTTGCTAGCGAGTTATTCGCACGCATTGAATGTTCACATCGTGATCTTGTCTTAGTCCATCGCTGGATGTAGGTCACCCCTGAAGGGCTTTCCCTATAAATCATACGGTTAGACATGCGACGTCTATAGTTTTTTTATGAATTTTCGAAATATTAGCTAAAGAAATATGTATCTAAATCTGTATAGGAGTAATTCTAAAATTAGTTCAATTCATTTACTCTTTTTATGAAACATATTAAATTATAATTTATTAATTAAATTAATTAAGTAATTTAAAATAATATTTAATTAACTGTTATAAACAAAATTAAATACCTTTTGTCGTCGTATTTCGCATTAATGAAATTATGAAATTGCGTTATTTTTTTAATAATTCCTCAATTACAAATTATTAACGGCCTAATAATGTTTCGTAATTCGCTGTGGATGTTATCAAGGTACTCATGGACTTTGTCTACAATCAGTACCTACTAGAATGTGCCAGTATTTTATGTATACACTATCATCCGCCCTTAGTAACCCTTATTATGACAGGAGCAGGAGCAGTTAGGGGCTAATCGATAAGGGATTGGAAACCTACCGATTGGCGTCGAGTGAAGCTGTGTCTCCCAAGTGATCTTTATGTTTAGTCTTTCGATGTTATTGTGATTCTATTCAGAATTGGATCTAAAATCTTTATATGGGCTAAAGCATCAATCTTTTGTTTCTTGGAGTTTTTGTTTCATACCTTCTTCATCTTTACGGTACGGTTCGGTTACTTGTATTTTAGCATTGTTCACCTGGTTTATCTTGAAATTCATATTTCATTCGAATTCAAAGCAAAATATTTCGTGGTCGAAGACATTGGCGACGATAATGGTGAACCTCATCATTATCGTCGCATGTAATTTTGTCGACGAGTGTGTTGTATCTGCTCTTGAATCGTGTGATTGTTTTATACAACAGTACGGTGATGATTGAAAACCGTATGCCTCCCGAGTGGCCCTAATCGAGCTTCGTTAACATAACGTACGTAAGCGTCGTAAAGAATCTAGTGTGCCTTGTTTTTATATCACCAATTGAGCGCGACTTCCAAGGCCGCTTGCACGTGTGTAGGCAACCAGCTCACATCAGTCATAAATCTGTTTACACCGTTGAATTCTTCTCCATGTACCTGTATGTAGACTGTTTGCTACTTCTGTTCATTAATATATCAATATGTGCATGATATAAGTTAAACTAAATTTAAGATCACACACTCGTATATGTATATTTCTTTAACACCAGTAACACGACCAGCTTCGTGCTCCTAATTGGCTTAAACGTCATCAATGCCACATGTGTAACTAATATTGTTCCTAGACTTCTCGATTACATTGCAAATTGTGGCAGCGCATAATGCGGAGGTCCCGCTACGTGTTATATGAAGGTGCCGATGATTAATGCGTGCATTCCTCTGTAGATATTATACCATCAGTACACTTTTAAATATTAAATTTGTACAATATTAAAGATGAGGGAAATATAGTTAACTCGTGTTCAATATCACGTTTAAACTTTATTGGAACCACATTTTGTTCTATCTATATAATCTTTAGTACCTGCTACAAGCTACTTCGAAACGTCGCAAGCGCATCGACCACCTCTTATTATCATAATTTATTACTGGGAAAAATCTTCACCGCGAACTTCGTGGTTCGTTTGTCATACTCACTACCATAGCGATTGACATCAGCACAGTCTCTCGAAGGTGTGGCTTACAAGCATAATTGTACATACGCAAATGATATATGCACTTCACACTGACTCACGCCGTTAAGGTTGTCTCTGAACTAGTCACTAAAGGCAAGAGTGCCTTGTAATATATTAGCTTGTGCTCTCTGTTCTTCATCGATAAACTTACACATGTGTCAGGTCTACGTGTTTAATCAAAACATTTGTTCTATCTTCTACCATATAACTCTTTTTCAAGCATGAAGCGGGGGATGATGCGTTTTGAAAACTTTTGTTATTTTGAATTTCCAGTATTTTTATTGGCTGTAAATAATTGCGATCGTTTTTTTTATTTATTTAAATTTCATATATCTTTTTCGAAACGCAGTATTCCCGGGGCCATTCGGCGATCATTAAGAATCATTTTCAATCCGCAGCTGTGGAGCCCACGTACCACTTCAAAGTTCTGGTCCCGTCCATGGTGGCGGGCGCCATCATCGGCAAGGGCGGCGAGACCATCGCCCAGCTGCAAAAGGACACTGGTGCCAGAGTGAAGATGTCCAAGTCGCACGATTTCTACCCAGGTACGTGAACATTCACTTCTAAAGAAATCGTTATTAAACTTGCAGATCATGTTGGTGATAATAGTCAAACACGCTGTTATTGGATGTCAGAAAATATCCACTCTTTTTCATATCCCGCGCACGTTTGAGCCAGATTATTTCCTCTCTTTTTTAAAAGAGCGTGACTAAAAGAAACTGCACGGCCCGTTTGCGAACACAGGGCGTTAGTGTTAAGCAAAAGCCGCTTTTTTCATTAAGGCACTCAGGGAATTACCACGCAACCACTGCAATATTCAAGAAGCATACATTGACCCAGTTGTGTCAGGACTGAAACACAGTAGGCGGCGCCCAAGTCGCGCTTTGTTCGAGTCATAAAAGGCCTACTTGGCGGACTTAGCCTCGCGAACGCCAAGGCAACTAGGAACTGGCTCGTCGCCGTATTGTGTGCGCGTTTCATAAAAGCACATTATGGCAAATAAATTTTTAAATAATGGTCTTAACTTACACTGATATGAAAAGTCACTACGCGTGTTCGATTTAAGGGTTTAACTTGCACAAAATTTGCTGTAAGCAAGTAATTGCAATTGCTGTAAGTAAGTTCAGGGGCACGGAGAAAATATTTTGAAGGCAGCCCAAATATTTATTTATCGATGGAACTTTATTGAATCTATACGTATTTATAGTCATAAAAAATAATCTTAAATGAAAGTTAGTTATATTATGAGTAAACTGGTGAGACTAGTTAAAAAAAAATTGAAAATAAATGCTCTCAATATTGACATTCAAGAACGGAAGGTGTCTACTGACGGACGCTGTATGGAATGTTGTCTCGCATCCTCCCCGGGGCGACGATGCGCGGCGCTGCTTCCGACTCGAAGGCTGCCGATGTGTCGACTGTCCGGACCGGCTGCGTCGCGGTAACGGCCACTGCACGACACACAGGTGTATATACAATGACAGCATATCGATGTGACGGCGGAGCGAGCGCCCGTGGCAAACCCTCAAGGGAATTCCTCGCGCCGTGCGCACGTATACAATTTCATAAATCACTTGCAGCGTATCGCGCCGTTCATCTTGTCTCACAACACGTACATTTTTGTTAAAACATGTCGAGGTGTGTCAAGGTCCCGTAACGTGAGACCTTTGATTTGCACAATCATTTCGCCGCCGGGTTAGATGATACCGGCCGCTCGGAATGTTTTATTATTAATTTTATATTTCTGTCATATTTCGTAAGTTCGGCTAAGGATGGTCTAATGGAATGATATCATCTACAAGTTGCGCCACACGTTTGCGTATGCGTTGTGTTGTAATTGTATATTGAAAGCGGACGGTCGTGCGGTTCGTTCGCGGAGTTTTTGTGTCCTAATGTGGGCGTTGTTGCACAAATGCATTGTTTGAATGATACCACTTGATGAAATATATTAGGTTATCCGATGCAGTCACAATCCCGTGGCCACGGGTGCATTACGAATCCATTTGGCAATAGTTATATAACACCGGCTTCCGGCACCGGGAGGAGGATGTCGCCATTAAAATTTGGGTTATCGCATCGTTTCGGCGGGCGTGCGCGTGTGTAATGGTGCCGGCCAACAAAAAAAATGCTCAATTAAAACTGTGAATATAACGATGCTGTGGATGTGGGCTAGTTATATTCGCATCTGGGCCGGTGGGCGAGGGACACAATGGGAGCGCGGGCGGCGGCCGGGAGCATAATAGAGGCTGCGACTTTGACGTCGCTAACGCAAAGTTAATCCGAGAATTCTACACGGTACAGTTTCAATGTTAGTAGGCCGTTGCATCAACTACTGCCCCGCTTAACTGTGCCACCGACATTGTTCGGTGCATAATTTGTTGGTATACAATAAAATTGACACTCCACTAAATTTTGCGACTCTATCTCAAATGTCACAGCTATTATGCCGTTTCGATGCAATAACGACATTAAAGATGTTAATGTGCTAAATGTTCGCTTGTACATTTTTGCATCGACGTCAATTAGTACATATAAACTTAACACATCAAAAGAGTCCCGGCGTCCTTGGCGGGCGGGCGGGTGCAGTAATTAATTTTTGTATGCGCTCTTAACAGCGCGCCTTGTGACGACTCAATCCGGTCCGCGGCGCGTTCCACTCGGAAATATAATGTGCACACGATATACACGCCGGCGGCCGAGCGATTGCGTCACCGGCCCGGCCGTGCCCGCCGGCCGGCGGTCCTTGAACGAGTGTGACAGTGATTTTGACGCTGTTTTCGTACACTCCCGCGCGAAGCCTCTCTCGTTATACAATATGAGACATCGATCGGTCGCTTCGCTTATTTAATACATGTTAAGTTGTTTCAAGGCTTCATGCTAAGCTTATTAGCGGTTCTTTTTTTTTTTCTTTGTGATGATATATTTATTTCGTAGAAAGAGTGAATGATACTTCATCGCTAATATAATATCGCGGCGTTTATGTAAACAAAAAATTATATATAAAAACATTAGGGGTCGGAAAAGCAAAAATGATAATGATTTCTTCTATTAAAAGTGCGTGAAGCTGAAGTTTAATTAAACGGGCTGGGTGTGTATGTAGGTAATGGTGGCAAGACGGATCGGGGGACTGTGTCAGGAAGTGGAGGGCGAAGTTGGTAGGAGGCAATCATTCAATCTGGGCGAGCCTCCTCAATCCATTCATCACGAGAATGCTACGATTACGTCACTGCAATGAAAATAAAAGTGATTTTGTTAGTGTCAAGTGTATGTTGCGGAGCAGCCGCTGAACGACAAGCCAGTAGTTGGAACCTGAAGCCCATGTTGTAAAGCGAGGACATTCCTTACGTGTTTACTGTTTATCTATGCAGATGTATGTTGATTTTCAATTGAGTCGGGCATCAGTTGTAATGTCCAGAAATAAATATCACCTAATCACAATATCCTAATTGCCTATTGACTAGTTTTTTTGAAAAAAGTAAAACTTAGGACTTATTTAAATACCTACGTTTTTTCTATTTAAATGTTTTAGTAAAATGCACCCGGTTTTTGTTAAAAATGCTTTTGTGTGTAAATTTTTCTTAACCGAGTTGTGATTCTCACCAGCGGAATCGTTATGTACATCGCCATCATGTGGGCAGTCAAATACGCCAGTAAACGTTTCATTCGCGATTGCCGTCTCTCTTGACATTGAGAACAAAAAGCGTACGGCGCGAGCACGTGGGAAGTCTGTTCGTTTCGAAGCCCCCTCGGGCGCCAGTCGCGCCGGAGTGGAGCTGGAACGTTTGTACTCGATCTACTGACGCTTAATGCCTCGCGTTCGCGGCTCGCGCGTGTCGTTCTTTGCCGTGTCAACGGACACTTCGAATTTTCATAGTGCTGCTGGCGTTTTAATTTGATTTATAATTTTTGTAACGGCTCCAATATATAAATGAATTACCACATTCTGTACGATAAAAATAAATGCTGATAAACTGTAATGTCTTAACCTATTTAGAAACATTTCTTATCTTAATAGCGTCAACTGTATTAACGTACGACTGTTTCTTACGCTTGATAATGACAATTATATATCGTTTATATGTGTTAAATTATTGACAGTTTGGTAAAATTTTGCCATATTTAAATATTTCACTAAAAAGCAATTGTTAATGGAACTGTCACATTTAGATCCATATAAAATGAAAAGCTTCTGTTTTTATTTATTTTGCATTAAATTTATTTAATACCTCGCCTCGCTGCTCGTGTCAGTTGCGGGTGCGACTGCCGATCGGGAGGTCCCGGGTCGAACACTACAAAATATCCTAATTTAGATTTTCTAGTAGTGGTTCGGAGTCTGGATATGTGCCCGATGC
>DWEI01004882.1:0-11265 GCA_018245875.1 Mysoria ambigua
GAACCGGAGACGGTGTTGCAATGTTCTAAACATTCACGTTGACTCTACACGACACTAGAGTTTCATATGAAGTACAATAACAATGATACCATACGCATCGATATAGGGAAAGAAAATGCACCGAGGAACATTTGAAGATGGGTCAGAGTCATTGCCTCGACTGACTGACTTGGCCAGTTATAAATGACGTGTAACATCTGACCATTTGTATGGACGTATTTGTGTGTGTAAAAAAGTGTCATTATTTGTTTAAGGTAAAAAAAAACATAACGTCACGCTTGTTATCCCCGAAGAGGTAAGCAGAGAAGAATAGTACACTCCGTTTCGTAAGTATACGCTCTACTCTAGAATAGATGGTAATAGCCATACTTCGGGCACATATCCATATTCCGAGCTGTGACTAGAAATTATTAATTTTTATAGTACAGTATCGATCACTAACGATAGTGGCGCCATCGGAATCTTGTGAGCGTTTTTGTTACACAGAAAGCAAATTTAATATATTATAAAATTTTCATAAATATTTAATATTTTAAATACAAAAACCTTCTTATGATCTATGGCATTAGAAACTTGTTGCAATCTATTGAAAACGATATGAAAGAGGGTAAGATCAATATTTTGATACGGTTATCTTAAGGCAACAGTGCAATCTATCGATTGCCTCGGTATAGACTAGACTGTTTACAGAGAACATATGCAATTTAAAAAAATGGACATTTACAAAAAGCGTCATCTATTTTCGACAACCCCGACCGATCCGTCAATTGGCGTCCACTGCGGTGCGTACGCGCATCGCTCCGGTCACAAGTCGGTCGCAACCGACAAGGAACAATTGACCCGCTTATTGGTCGGCCACACACACGCACACACACTCACCGAACACGCGACGTCGCGAGTTGCCCACACTGAATCATAGATGGCGTTGACACGCTAAATGTCACTCAACGAAAATATAATATGCCATTATACATGCCATGCCATTATGCATTTCTCGTCATCAAATCATCAACATTATCGACCTGGCTCATCCCACAGCTGGACGTAGGCCTGCCCGAAAGAGTTTTTGCCCACAACACATACGCGGGCCGTGCGGTTTAACGGTATCGTAATGAAATCGTACAAATGTACCGCGCTGTGTGTAATCTGAAGATAACCGCGCGCGGTTGGCAGGCGACGAGGATAAATAATAGTAATCAGGTCAGAAACTGTCCACTGTTAGTAACTTTATCGACGATATATTATCTGTGGAGTGAGAGTATTAGCTACCTACTTGTAATCTCACAACCACAATGGCCACAGTTCGTCGAACACGCCGTGTCGTGTGTACGTTTCCACTGGCTCGCACCGCGGCTCGGTAAGAAGGAGCACGACCGTTGAAAGGCCCGTCGTGGGTTCGATCGTCGTCGGTCATGGTTATAAAATCATTTCCAAACATACCGATGTTCGGCACCAGGTGTTCCCTGCCCAGTCCGCAAGGAATCTGGCGCGAGGATTTAATAGACATTTAAGATGTGTTCCGTCGGTAAAAGTCGCACAGATCTATAGCCGTGCGAACGAAGCCGCTCCCGAGGACTGGTTACAAAACGTTTGCGTAATAATAAAAATCTAGCCAATAAATGAGAAAAGAAAAGGTCCTTATTTAACATAAAGTTGATGGATATTCAAATAGAGACGATTTCGGCGTCCATCGACGTAACCCGCCGAAATGAACTTAACGCCCCGCTGCGATGACGTAATGCCTAGGCGCGGACGAGTGCGTAACAAAACCATCGAGGCATTCAATTTGTCCATGTGATAATATAAAATCACGTTTATAAGTACTTATTTAGAAAATTGCACTGTAACTGCCGATCGGGAGGTCCTGGGTTCCATCCGCGGGTCGGGCACTATTCAATTTTCCTGAATTAGATTTTCTAATAGTGGCTGGGAGTCTGGCCATGTGCCTGATGTATGGCAATAGTCACACCACCTAAACCAAACGTAACCGGTGAAACGTGGGAATGTGTAACATACCTCTGCCCACCTCTTCGCGGATTACAGGCGTGAATTCATCTATCTAAAGAAATATACATTACACGCGCGCCGCATTACATTAAGCTCGGCCCATTGGCTCTCGCGCCGTTCTCGTACAAACACACTTGAGAGCGGGCGAACAAGAAACGTCTCATTGTTTATCTCGTGTCCGCACAGCGTCCTCACCACGCCATAGCAACTAGCAAATATTTACTCGAAATATATCGCGGCCGCGTGTAAATGTTATCTCGAGCGTCCCATTATTTCTAACGTTAACATTGACACATGCATATTCATGTGTAGTTAGTTAAATTACGATTTTACCGCCTCGTGTGTTCAGTGTGACACCGCGGGTTCGATAACCGGGTCGAGCAAAATATCACTGAATTTTCAGTCCGATGTCCAGACTAGTACGCGATGTATGTCAACTGGCCCCACACCGTATACAATGAAACGCATAGCATAACCGTTGAAACGTGCGAGCAATACACGCCTCTGCCTAGCCCTTTGGGAAGAAAAAACACAAGCGTGATATTACGTTATACATACATATATACGTGAGACGAAAACGCGCCAAAATGAGCGAAATGACTCATCGCGTCTCAAACAGAACCGTTGGCCCCGCCACCCGAGGTAATGACCGCGCGAATAATCGTTTTCTTTTACCACAGACAGAAAAGAAATTGATGCGTTTCAACCACAGATAATAAATAGAACACCAGTGAATACGGTGTACAAATAATATGTAATTGTTGTTAGTGTCGATAACATTTTAGCGTTAACAAGGGTGGAGAAAGGTGGTACTGAGCTATAATATAATTAAAGCGAGACATATTATATATTAAGATATATACACGATTCCTTGTAGTGTCACACGCAAGTACATATTAAGTCGTCAAAATAAGTGAACAGATGTAGAAAGACATAGCACAGTATAACCAGACATAGGTATAAGCATATCATGCTAAAATATATCATTACAGCAAACGATATTCGTACACATTATAGCGCTGCTTGTGACGATGTCAAGGTGCGTGTGACAAACATGTGACAACACGCTTCCGAGAACGCGTCTTTGAGGAAAACGCGCGCGAAAACATCGACAGAGTGTAACCGCACAACGTAACTAGCGATACGCAGAACGATGGCAGCGCGCGTAGAGATACTGATTATACTCGACCATGCAATACGTGCGTATCGTCGCATCTACGTCCCATAGCGATAAGCAGGGATTGAGGTATTCCACTTGCCACGGTGTTAGCAAGGGCACTTTTGCTTCCTCCATATTCAATATTTTTGAACATTTTTCATGATAATTACGAGTTAAAAGTTCACTGATGGACATAAGCTTCCCTGGCGAGGGTTCCCTTACCCTCTTCGACGATACACAATACATACAAACAAACATGAGAACCGTCATACCAAATTATACTTCTCTTTATATATTCGACTTAGCAAACACGCAGACGAGTGTCCCGATGTAAGAAACTTTAGAGTCACAAGCCTTAAGGAACTTCTCAAAACATTGCTATTAAATTTCGCCTGCATATAGCTCACTCTCGACCGTATTACCGCTATTGTTAGCTATCGCCTCCTTATAGTACCGATGCGGCCACCCCCAACTACAGGACTCTCGACACACATTTCAAGTTGCGTTCATCATAAGACGCGGGCGGCTTTGTCAGGGTGCACCCGAGATCAAACTTTGCGGAAACTCTGGTGGTTGTGAATAACAGGTATAATGATTCAACAAACGGACATTCACACAATGTTTCGTGCCTGTGAAAAATATCTTACTCCTAGCCTATGTCGGTGTTGATCCTCGACAGAGCGTATAGCGGCACGTTCTATTTGGAATTTATTACATTAATTGTAACTGCCTGTACACACAAAATGTACATAGTGTGTGTGTGTACAGACAGTTAAAAAAAATCGAAAAAACAGATTGAAAAGAAAAGAAACAGTATATTTATTGAATTTTGTTAACATATACCTTAAAATGTATAGTATATATGTAAATATATACAATCAGATACCCAACATAGTGTATCATATCAGATTGTCCCGTTATTAGCCAGGATAATATTTATATTTTATAAACAAAAATTAACACAATGCCAATTAAAGCTTATTAAGTGATTAAAGTTACATAAAAGAAGTTCCGAGCTGATCCGTAAAATAACGGTAAAATACAAAAAAGAAGCAATGCTGTTCACAGTCTGTTGGTTAAATTAAAAAAAAATACAAATGCATTAAGTTTCCTTAATTTAAAAAAAGAACACTGATTTCCCGCCATCTAAAAATCAAATATACTTCACATTAACGCACACATCGTACTACTGTACTAGGACACTTATTTTATTCCTTGTGTTACAGGCCAGCGTTCGACGACAATTATTTTTTAAATGAATGGCGTTCGAATTTCAAACGGTCCTCTGTTATGGGCCGGGCAACGCGTCATGCAGAAACACTACTGGACATTCCGTTTACTCAAAATCGAGCACTTTTCCGTAGCGTAAAATATAAACGGCATATCGCTTGCGAAAAATTATGCGGTGTCGGTTAATGCCGTTCGTGACTACGTGACAATTGCATTAATAAAATTAGTAATTGAACTAAAATTAAATTCACAACGCAGAGTGCGAATTAAGTATATTCATTACTATGTGATATAAATATACCTAAACTTATTGTAATCACTCCCGGCTACAGTTCAACCGAACTTCTTCCTCTTGATCTACTCCTATCAGTCTAGATTCTAGACTTGATTAAAATACTGAGCCTAGGTTCACGACCATCTTAACATAACAGGTACTACAGTTCGTGTTCGTAATGTACTTATACTAGGACATTTTGAAATTTCTTAACGCCTTACAGATGTGTCCAAAGTCAGAAAGAGACGACTGACATTCTTATCGTAAGTCAAACAATATTCGATTGTAGTTTGAGGTTTCTGACCGTATCATGAGGTTATTATTGGATAGCCGCAAATATATTTTGCACTTTTAAATAAATATATACATATAAGTTAATATGGTAACATTCCAAAAATATACGCTCAGGTGACAAATCCTTGGCTGGACTCCAAATAAACCAAACAAAACTTCTTGTCTTCGATATTCAGGAAATAACAGAAAATGACAACATATTTATTTTTCCCTTTGTTTTCGCTGCTATTGGTCATACAGATAATGGCGTTTAATTATATCCATTTTTTTTTGTAATTGCTACAACAAAAAATTGTTTTGAACGATGCTCAAATGTATAGTTTAAAACAAGCAAAGATCAATACTTAATACGATGCCAGAAGCACATTAACTCACTTAAGTTTCATAACCAATATTAATTTCATAGCTGTATTCCCCTAATATAGAGATACGGAAAGGATTATTTGACGAGCCATTATTTTTTTCAAAATAACAGTTTTATAGATTAACGTTCAACCGCGAATCAGCCTTATAAGGTGAGAAGAGGCGTTCTATTGTCGACCACGCGTACATTGAAAAATCCTTTGAAAAAAAATCAAGATCACCGAATAAGCAAACGAGTAAAATGTAAATAAAAATAAAAATGAAAACAAAAAACAAAGAGTTATTTAAGTTTCTCGCAGTGTCGTCAGTTAAGGTCGCGCGGCGAGCCGGTAGTGAACAAAAGAACGTAAGTTGGAAAATTATTAAGTGCCCTTGGAGGCCTATAGCGTGTGCGCCGCCGCGGGCCCTTGTTATACGAGCGCGATTAACTTCACTGGCTGTTACAAATTAAGAACATTAGCCCGTCGTTCAACTATCTACAGCGTGTCTAACATCAACTTTGCTTAGCCGTATCGACCAGAACATATAACATGGTAGATAATACCTACAACATATTAAAAGCTCAAGCATTCGTAAGCCATAACGATGCCCGTTCTATAACGTGTATAACGTATGCACGGTTACATCACGCCTCGATGAGATAGGCAGAGGTATGCACACCCATGTTTTACGTTACGTTATGTTCAATATGAAACAAGGAATGAACATATTATGGCCATATACCAGACAAAATTCCAGAATCCAAATCTTTACTAGAAATTTCTGCTAACAAATCATTGGACCAAAAGACTGTCGATAGAACAAATGACAACTGGCAGCTGACACAACATATGTCAGTCATAAAAATGTACAAAAAAAACTAATTGTTGCACAGAGTAGCATAAATAATGTGACAGATCATTAACAATTTACAACAGCGATTGCATGATTGAGTCTAGAAGGGGGACATGGCCATACTGTCTTGATTACAAACAACCTTGACACAAAGGAAACCCACTCAAAGTGCCAATTGTATAATTATTGCCATGAAAAATGTTCCACATCAATACACCAGCTCCATAATGATGTTATCAATTTATATCCTCAACGATAATTACAGGAACTTTACAATTAATAGATCAGTGCAGTGTATTTTGTCTGTTTCTTTTTTGTGCCTTTACTATTAAAATATAATGATGCAATAGTTAACTGAACAAAGTCATATTGTCATATATCATGTCCAGTGTGGATTTTTTACCATACAAATTGAAACACTTATGTTATTCAATTCAACAATAAGTGAATGTTTAAAAAATACAGACTGTACAGATTTGGTGATGAGATATGTTAGTTAAGAAAATTATTATTTATTTATTTATCAACTTGTATAGTGCTTATAAGGCATCCACAAACTGGTACTAATGATGTCAAGCTGGTACTGCTACCAATAATAACCTTATGTTAACAGCAACAAAATTAAGATTCAATAAAAACATTGAACAGATAAAAAATATTCAGTACGAAAGAGTGTAATTCATCATTTAACATTAGGCCAAATAAAAATGAACACAATATGAAAAATTGTTATTGCACATACAAATTATTTGGTAAACTAAATAACAGTCCCTGCGATCTGGCATTTTACAATTACCATGTATATACAAATAAAAATACAAATACCATATTTATTTGAATACAATTATCATGTTTATATGTAGAAGTCCCTTTCTCACACTTGCCAATTACTTAATACAAACCCAAAATAAAACTAGCCATACTAACCATGCTAACATCACTGATTTACACTACTGGTCTTATTACCCTCGTCCTAAAACCAATTAGTACTAACATACTAATAGTCCCATTGAGAAGTAATTCGAACCTGTTGAAACATTTGCCAGTTTTAATGGTTGCAAGAATCCATTAGCATCACCCATTTACAATTACCCATTGCTTTTTTTTCACATTCCTTTTGAAAAAGACAAAAAAAAAAGAGGGTTCATTGGCCACATGTTACTCTATATTGAGCTGTGTAACTATAGTAGGGGGTGGATCACGAACATTAAACTGGGACATTATATGATTACAGTACGAGGAAAAACTCAATATCATATATGTATTACAGGAGGCAGGCATACCAGCGATGATTCATCGCACTGAGCTCTCGAGGGTAATGGCATTTGCAGTTGAGGTAAAAGTGCACTTATCTCAGATTGGAGATATGTATGTCAATAATGAGTAATAGTGGTAATTGAAGTCCAAATAATTTTTGGATTGACTAGTGTTGGTTGCAAGTGTGATTGCCGATCCAGAGTTCCCAGGTTCGATCCTGGGTCAAACAAACTACAACGTTTTCTAACTTAAATTTTCTAGTAGTCGTTCAGAGTCTGGATATGTGCCCGATGCATGGCAATAGACTCACCACCTATTCCATATTGGGATGTAATCTTATCTGATGAAACATGGAAGTGTTCTGTATTCCTCTGCCTACCTCTTCAAGAACTACACGCGTGAAATTACGTTATTTTTTAAATACAAATTAGTGCACCAAGAACAAAAGCATAAAATTCGGTATAGTCATACCAGGTCACAAGTCATGAACTTTAAAATGTCCAGTTACAACGCTGAAATTGATTTATATATTTGTATAATGTATTCCATTTGTAGACTATTTGCCAATACTTTAACCGCCCCATTGGTCGCAAGAGTGGCTGCTGATCATTTTGTCCTGGGTCAAATTCTCAGAGCGAGTACCACATATTACTGGAAATCTAAATTTGTATAAAAGTATATGACATTATAAGTTCTCATGATGCATAGTCTGTGATGGGATGGTCTTGTGTGGTGATGACTCTGGATTTTATAACTATATGTATATATCCTGTAGCTGGATGTTTATACACACTGAATAAACAAAGATGATGACTAATGTTACAGTTATTGAACACATAGATTGTGTGCCACAGCGAGTGAGAACTGTGACTAACATTATGCAATCACTACAACACTCATAATGAGTGTTCCAAGTTGCACAAAAACTTTGAACTTGAGCTCTTGAGTAAGTTAGAACACTCATTATGAGTGTTATAATGTTTAAATTGTAACGATTTTCTCTTGTTCATTTTTAAATTGTGTTACTTTATTCTTTTTTTGGGGAAAAAATATTATTATTTTAAGTGTGTGATCAAGTTACTTATTGACCCAATAGTGTGTTAAACATATCCCTCACACACACACACTTTCACTTGCTTAACAACATATAGATACGCTTGTTGCTTGCTACAAAGTATTTACCACGATTCTCTCATTAAATGGGTGGACTAACATAATGATTATAATTAAAGTATTGTAATTAATATTGTAGGCATCACCTCTAGTATCTTATAGTGTACACAAAGAGCACAGAGTTCAAGATGGACCTGGCATGCATTTTATTATTCAACATCCCCCCTTCAAATCCTGAATTTTTTTCTTTAATGATTATAAATAGCATGAAATTTGTTACTATTTGGTAAAAATATATATATTTTTACATATAACTGCTTCACTTAATGACTGTTGAGAACAAAGAGACTGACAGGAATAATAATGAGTAGGAAGTGATAAGATATAAAAACAACTTAATAATTTGGTGCAAATATTTCAGTCAAATTTCTAATTACAAGACAATTAGTTTATTGAAGACTAAGAATGAAATATATTTAATAATAAAATATTACAGCAAATTACGAATTGATAGGACTCATTATAATATTATCAAATTACACTTTTTTATCTGTACATTAAGATATGTTTCTTTATTTGGTCTAGAGAATTTTGAAGTTATTTTGAAATGTAACATTTTATTTAAAACAATTGCTTCCAATAATTCGCAACCATAAAAATATTTATGTTGACAGGACACGAAGAAGTAGAAAAAGAGAAAATTGTTATTTATAAAAATATTTTGTTAATATATTTATAAATAGTTCTATTCTTTTATTTTGAAAAAAGTTTATCCATGTATATAAATTTAAAAAATAATACTCCGTAACCACATATTAAAAAAAATAAGATTACCCAAGCCCGCGCTTTCTATATGAAATTTAGAATAGGCATTACATGTTTAAAAAGTCAAGAGACCTATGCTCATTATGCCGAATTAATTTAAATAGCTTTTTCTCGAAATTTCCTTATAATACTCTACTAATGCACATGAACCATAAACGCTTTGTACAGAGATTGTAAAATATTACGATGTTAATAAATTCTTAAAAGTATGACTAACATGTATAATGTACGCTTCTTACCGATATGTTTGAGCTTTGTCGACGAGGTATTCCACAGCGTCACAGATTAAATATAATCACAAACAAACATTTGAAAAATCACTGGCACATTTCACGGTGGTTATTGTAAGCACTAATCTCCAAACAGGGGATAATTCCATAACAAAACGCGAACACGACCACCACTTTCCGCGACTCAGATATGAATGGAGTAAATTTACACATTTACGTTTGACCAACACTATAGTTTGCAAAGATGAATGGCGATTTGGCATGTAACAAATCAGTTCTTTCTAAAAAGAAAGCAATGAAAACTATGTATAGAGCCAAATTATATTTTTTTACGTTTCCGTATTTATTACTTTACAATTTTAAAGTAAACAGTTTTTTTTACATTAGAGTTTTCTAATTATTGGAACACAGAAATTAACATTCCATAGTGTAGCATACAGCTAGATTGTGTAGTATACCTATAAAATAGTTTCAACGTGATTGGTAAAATCAAAGCTAATGGTTAATATGTTTTGTCTAACGCATCAATAATAATGGATTTTCAATAAACTAGGTATTCAAAATAAGTAAACTAAAACATTAATATCGCATCTTACACAAAATCTCTCTTATCATTATCACCTACTCGCCAACAGATTTGACTACTTAGTGTACTTTAGTATTCATAAGCGTAACACATAATAGAATTTTTTTCTTTAATTTTTTAACCGTAATTTTTTTATTTTTAACCTTTTTAATTTTTACCCGTGTCTTAATAGACCCATAAAATAAACAGAACCCAAAACTACAACTACTGCCTCGGTGGTCGTGTTGGTTGCAGATGAGATTGCTGATCGGGAGGCCCTGAGTTCAATTCCCGGGTCGGACTTTAATATTTTTTTCTAACTTAGATTCTCTTGTAGAGGCTCGAAGTCTGTGTTTGTGCCTGCTGTATGGCAATAGGCACATTACCTTTTCCATCGTCGGACGTAAACGTAACTGGTGAAAGATCACAGTGTTCTACAGATATCCCTCTGCCTAACTCTTTGGGGAGAACAGGCCTGATGTTACTACAAATTGTATTGTATTGTACTACAAAGTGTATTGATAATTAATTTAAAAATAATTAAAATAATAATATTTTATACCAATGATACCAATTTGCATAATAACAATTCATCCACAGACAAAATATGCAAATTTAGCAACTTGTCCGGTTTTTCATAAAACCGTTTTTATTTCTCTAGAGATATTCCTGGATCCCTATATAAGACAGGGTTCCTGAAATGAACATGGAAAAACCTTCAAACCATCGGACTACTCGTCTACTTCTGACCTAAGTTAAATATACGGATTAAACTTACTCCCTGTCTATCCCGTAAGGGACCTTGCGTGAAGATATGTAAGATGTGTATCTTGAGGAAGAGCTAAATTAAACAAAAGTATCGAAAACATTTATATATTTATACCACACAATCGTATATATATAACATGAATATATCGCACCCTTAGTAATATAAAGGCACAACTAAAAAAATTGCATATTTGAGTTATTGGCGTAAATGGGCACAAAACTACTAGTACTATCACTTGGCTTTAACAGAAATTTAAAAAGGACAGCGTATACCGAATCCCGATATGTGGGCCCCTTTCATACTTCCCTTTCCCGCCCCTATCTCTTCGTGCGAGATAGGCCTATT
>DWEI01004883.1:0-11264 GCA_018245875.1 Mysoria ambigua
GCATAACACGAAGGGTTCATTTCGTCATTAAACATGCATCGATATAAACACTTCAGAGTGTTTGACTATTAGGGGACCCATTTCTACAGCTTCGTATGGAATACAAAAATAAAATCCATTATGAACTCCTACAATTATAACAATAATTTAGAGGACCATTAATTTCTAATTTTCTTTTATACACGAGTACCTACGTAGGCATATAATAAACCCTAAGGTCACGGAGTAACTTTTTTCTGTAAATGGAGCCTTTAAAATACTTTCACATTGAAATTGTGACCGGCAATACCAAGATAACATAAGTTGAAGGATTCATTCCATTATTAAACATTCATTGACAACACTTGGCGCGTCCGCCTATTACGACGGATCCCGATGGACGTCGGCATCGGACCATACATTATTAAGAGGGTACCCGATTGTAAGGTAAGGAAATTATGTCCGGGACACTTTGTTTTTATTTCTTAAAATGCTCTGGAATGAAAGGTTTCTTTAAGTTCCACACGTTATTTGGACACTTTAATGATGGAAACTTTTAAAGTTTTTTCATTTTACCTAAAAAATAGTTTTTAACGTCCGATTGGTTACGGTTCTTCAGTAGCCACAGGTAAATTAATTAAGGTAGGTAATTTTTGTATTATATAATATACAACAAACCAATATGACTATTCTTAAGTTATTCGCGCATAACAGGCGTCAATGATTCACATTATGCGCGAGTGAAGAGGTCAGTTGACTCGCGTATTGTTCAAATATGTACATAAATATATAGCGAACATAGAATTTATATTCATGCAGTAATCATAATGAGTTCCCTCAATAAACAGGAAAACATAAATTGAAACTTCTATGCAAGGAAAAGCTTTGAAATACATATAAATACCTCCGTAGAAACGTATTAATGCTTTGAAATGTCATGATGCAAGTGATATTTGTGTGATTGGAATTTCATTAACATAGAATATTATATAGGGAAACCACGATTAAAATGAATCGACTATAAGCTTAAGCATCTTGATAATTTTTTTTTAATTTTCACGTGTAAATAAATTGTCGCGCACATGCAAAATAAACTTGACACTATAAATACGGTGAATAAAGCGTTACGCCAAGAAAACAATACATCTCATAGAGAGCCGACTTCATCCTTTTAAGCTGGCGCAGATGTCGCAAGAATAGGTGCTTTCGCCCTTTTTAATATACCCTAGATTTGCAATAACACCTCTGATGCGGGGCTCGTGAATATACGGGGCCTCCTTGCAATAACTGTGACATCCGAATACATTAATCAAAGAGGTAGCGGGATTTTTCGGTAGAGGATATTACGTATCTAACTCATGGTCGCCTGGTACCTAATATCGCACTCGGATTGTAGATTATGTTTTCTTTCTTCCCGCACGTCCGCGATCCAGTTTATTTATGGCGCTCTAGTAATCCACCAGTTTATGTAGGGCTCGATATTAAAATTATTATCACGCATCTCTACATACAACGTCAGATTATTATGAATGAAGCTTAATAATAATAATAAACAACATCAGCAGATGTTTATTTACCAGCAGTTATTTATCGAAACGAAATATGTAACTAATTTCTTAAATATTTCGAGAACTATGCATGTTTAATACAAAAACCAACTTTATGTCCAAAATTTTTGCCACGATTGTTACGATTATATTTAACGGTTCTGAATATACTTTATTCAAAGTCCAATACAAAATACATAAGTATCAAAACAAAATAAATACAGTAACTCAATAACAAGATATGAAATGAGAACGGCCGCAGAACATTTTTCACTGCAAACCCTTGAATACCTCGACATTTCTACCCGGACCCCTCATCCTGAAACCTGAGAGGCCCCTGTCCACTCCCGGAGATATCTTATCTTAACGACCCTCCTCCCGCTGTCCGTTGACCCCTCGATACTCCGAGCAGATATGAAATGGGCAATTTTGGTCAACTCCGCTAACTACACTACCCAAACGACAGTTTGTTGTTCGCCGTAAGTAATTGTACTATGTACAAGTCCCGTTTAATCTTGATTTTTGGTGTCCGTTACCATCGGACGCCGCTCCACGTGCAGACATAACGCCTTTTAGTGTAATAGCGTGGCCCAAGTTTCCAAGCCGGCCGGGACGCGAGACTGTTTATCTCAATTCATAACACGCTAACAGTTAGCGCTAATATAGCTATTTATAATAATAGTTCGCTAATTTGGATTATGTTGCGAGTTCGCAAGGTCAAGGGCTCGGTGTAATTTACTGGCTGTCATAAAATAGAACATATATTATGATCATGTCCCATTGTAGTTTCAACATTATTCCTACTTGAAAATTATAATTAATACTTACTTCTTACATGAATATTATGTAAACAATAAGATGAATTCAGTTCAAGAAATAACATTCCATATAAATCAAAATGGAAACGGCATTTAAAACGGAATCTTAAATGTTGAGATTAAGTCACAGGATTAAATACCGGATCGTATCTATATCTAAGACGTTCCTTCAATACAAAATGTTCGACTCATCCATCGAGCGGGATGCGCGCCAATACTGTCAACACAGCCACAGTTTTACCGAAGTAATCTGCGACTTGCAAATAGATTACTTTCTGAAGCATTGTCAATATTTTCGCAGCATAACCCTTTAATATCTAACGCCAACACGAGGATCCTATGCAAACGTAAGGAATACGATAAGTCGATGCCGCCCCGGGATGCGAACCGGAGACCCTCGCAAACACGAGCCGCGATATCAAATGACAAGTATTAATTAACTAAGCTAACGAAACTCGCAACGCTTCGTTTCTGCGGAGCTGTAAAATGTATTTGGGCGATGTTTAAAATATGAGTATATATTAAAGAAGCTTAAACTGTCTGATTTTGTTACAAATAGAGCTGATGTGTAGGTAAACTACAATTGTGTGGCCATTTATTTAATTTGTTGCATAAGTCATCTCTTTTGAAAAATCCCTGAATATTCAGCCCAGCCGTTATTGAATTTGGAAATCGCGTCATCAATCTCAAAGGCGTCCCATTTAAAATACACTGCAAATTCAAATTTCTCTCTCGCATCCCAAGATGGACTTGGCGTGTATTCCGTCCCTGTCTAATTCGCACTGCAACTCTTGCTATTTCACCTACACACTCTATTTCCGGCAGTACCGAATATCCTGTCCGACCGTTCGCGGAGGCATTAAACGTCGCGGACTTAAAAAGTGGGAGGAATATCTGGCTCCGGGATAAACGGAAATGATTCCTGTCGTCCCACGATGGATGTCCCCGGTCGGCGTGTCGAAGATTTCGTTCTTGTTATGAATAAAACTCGCGGAACAAAAACTGTACCCTGACGTATGCACTTGGCGTATCGTACCGACTCCACACCACACAACTTTGTGCAAAGAAAAGAGAGCGATATTTTAAACTTCACCCAAATAACTTTGTTGTGACACGAGGCTTCTGAACTCGCATTTATTTCAATAGAATTTCTTGGTGAATGTGCCATTTTGAAGTTTCTTTAAATAAAAGTCATTCTGGCACGTATTATACAACAGCGAAATGATTGTACGTCCTGAAATTGTAGACATATATTTTTTATTAAAAATTCCTTATTTTAATGATATAAAAACGATAAAATGTTGCTGCCACGTTGGTCATGTTGATTCCAAGCGTGACTGCCGATCCGGATTTTCTGGGTTCGATTTTCGTGTCGGGCACTAAAAATTTTTTCTAATTCAGAAATGTCTAGTATTGGCTCGGAGTTTGAAAATGTGCCCCGTGCATGGCAATAGGTTCACCACCTATTACATATTGGGTCGTCAACGGGACTGGTGAAACGTGAGACTGTACAGCACTCCTCTTCATACCTCTTCGGCGATTACAGGCGTTATGTGACTATGATATGTTGTTTCATTATAAAAATATATTTTCCTGTTTACGATATACGTATAACAAGAGCGTTCATAAATAAGAAGCTCTATCTATTGAAGGCGACGTTTAACCAACCAGTGTTTATTTCGTCGCGAAATAAAAAATCCTACAAGTTAATTCGTAGAAGATTCCCTTACAGCGTCGCCGCCTTCCAATATTAATAAATTCTCATTTCCAGGATTCGTATGCAATTTGCCGCCGACTCCTCCAAGTAAAACTTACGACTCGCCCTTACCCTAAATAAAGCAAGGGCAGAACAAGTTTTCCCAACGTTTTTAACGCGAAAACGAACAAAATTGAGCCATATTTTGGGGAGCGACCAGTTATTGGATTAACGGGTAGACGCGGGTAAATAAGTCCAGTATTTTTTACAGGGTTTAAAGAAGTTTGTTTGGATAGAAATATGCATATCAACGAAAACTTTTGTCCGTCGAATATCCCGTTATTAACATAACATATACAGATAGCATTCTCACAAACACATTAATAGCCTAGAGCCTCGTAATGTATTTATCTGAGAAAACATGCGCTTGCTCGATCGCGGAGAGTAACAACGCACGCAGCAAAGGGTTCCGATCGCATTAGGATGAAATAAACATCAGGTCAACGGGTTCCATTTCCCATCCGATCGCTCGGTTTGACGTGCCTCTACAATAATCGTAAAGTACCGGGCTGGCATAACGCAAGAGACATTGTACTCGCATAAATAAAGTATAAATTCTTTCGGTTCGGCGCAATGCTTCCATTCCGCTGCGGTGCCTCTCAAAGCGAACCCGATACCAACGTAACTCAACACCGCACGCCTAGGAATTCCGCGTTTCGCAATATCTCCTCTCTATGATGTCTCGGTGCTTCTATTAATATTATGTTGAGCTTGTCGCGAGGAATTATGTTCGTGTGCTTGAAGGAAGACGCAACAAAGTTATTATGGGAAACGTGGACGGTCGTATAATGTTTCTTTAACAAAGAATTTCGGCACAAACTTCCACGGTGGTCTTGTCGCTAATTTTGTTTTCTATTTATAATACGCTAGGCTTTTACAGCTATACCAAATGACGATATTAAAAATAACCACTAAAGTGGTTGGAATTTCTAAATAACACTGTTTTCAATTAAAGTATTAAAAAATAATAGGCGATAAGACATTGAATGAAAAGTGTGTAGATTTTCATTCTTTAAATTCTCTGCTGATAACTAACATAACATAAGAAAAAATGTAGACAAAATTCCTATGTTAACAGGTGGTCTCAGACATTGGATTTCAATTTTCATGTTAGTGCATTTACTCTAAATAAAGTGCTGTTTGTCTTTAATGGATTTGCCACGAACGCAGGAGCAAGTGCTGGGCGATCAGAGCGTCTGAGCGAGGATCTAAAAACAATAGAAGAAGAGAAACGCGGCGGGGATTCTGTCGCGGGATTACCGCAGCCTTATAATTATTTTTAGCCCCCTGAAAGGGCTTAAAGTCGCTGGTGGGATTTGTTCTCGGCGACGTTATTCAATATCATTTCCTGGGAAAATTCCGGGGGAGACACGTTACGGCAGGTAACGTATTACGGGAGATTTAGCGCCTCACGATGTTATGGATGGATGATTCAGGAGATTATACGAGACAAAACTAATAATCGTGCGCCCCGTATACATATACTTCATTAATAGATGTGTGTAGAGAGATGTTGGCCATATTGATGTAATCCTTGAATGGTTTTACCTTCTGTAACTTTGTGTAATTTCTTTACAGTCATATTTGTCTTATCTATTAGCTTATTATGCGCTAGTGGTTATGTTGTAAGATACCATAACACCTGTAATCCGCGATAAGGTAGGCAACGTATTAATTACCTCTTTTCACCAATCACATTTCCGTCCCACTATGGAATTGATGAGCCTCCTATTACCATACACTGGCCACAAATTCATATTTTAAGCCACTACTGGGAACCGCGAAATAGAAAACCCAAATGCCCGAGCTGGATACCGAATCCGGGACCTTTCCCCGTCGATCAGGTTCAGTAACAATTCAATTGAAAGGTAACATTGAAACAAATGAAATCTTTTTATTTTCCGTCTCATTTACAGTCAACACGAGAAGAGACGAGATATTTTGACTATTCTATATTTGTATTAATTTTCACGGCGTTTGTCGATGCTACCGAAACCACAATTGTAAAGTGAGACAACGTGCACGCGATTGTTATTTTTATTATCATCTGTCGCTCCGCAATAAATCGACAATCGAAAACGCCAAATATGTTTGGTGATCTAAAATTACAAAATGGCCATCAACCTGCTCGGATCGTCGAAATTCAAATTCAAACGTACTAGATTGTACTGTTTTAAAATTCATACCGTTTACAGTCACGGACATTCGGATTGTTACCAATATTGCATGCGCCGCGCTGAATTTAAATGCGACCACGCTCGACGATTTCCAACTAGCGAGATCGCCGCTCTCCTTTTTTGGGCTGTTATAGTCGAGCAATTCCGAATTAGCGTTCGGCGCGTTCGTTTCAATCAGCGCTGCTATGTCGTGCCGCTACATGACTTCGACCTGTGTAATCGCTAATCGAACGTCCATATTCGTATCTGGACTCGCGGCCGAGGACGTCGGCGTGCGACATTGAATTCATTTGATTCGAAAATTCTAATTGAAACGCGGCGAACAGTGCGCCGCCGTGCGGTTTCCATTGAAACGCGCAGGTGGCGCTGTCACCGCGCGCCGCTCCATTTCCCGCGCCGTAATCGAATGAATATTACAAACATCACGCTGACAGCTATGCACTCGCGGCTCGTATGTGGGTCGAATGCGCTTTTTGACGCCTATTTGAAGCATTGTCTACGTTAGACCGCGCATCCACCGCGCTATCCGTCCACGCCTAACAATTTCGGGGGGCGTTGAAATTCCGACATGAAATACGATTTGGGTCGCTCAATAACGGATTTCAGATTTTCGAGTTAATATTGACACGTACCGACCTATGCCGGTACCGCTTTGCAGGGGCACCGTAATGAAAGCACTTAGCGCTAAGCGAAGCAATTATAAGTAATTTGAAACGCGGTAATGGCCGTGGACGGGGATGTGCAAAAACGCGGGAAACGGAACGCGCTAAAAGCTCTCTAATTCGATTGTCGACGGTCGCTTACTTTTTAAACTTTGGACTCTGGGTGTCCCCGGAAATAGAAGAGATTTCGGATTTTTAACGAACGGTGCATTTTTTTCGGGTCCTGAATAAATCCGCGAAAATCGCCTCAGGGAGAAGCGCTAACTTTTCACGCTTTTCAGTGGCGGCAATTAAAATTCATTCGTGAAAAATTCGTAGAATTCATAGCCATAAAGCAAACAGGATTCCGGGCACGGGAATGAAACAGAGGCGCCGGGCTCAGCGGAGTTTGAGCGTCACCTGAACCGAAGTGCGCGAGCGGAGCGCCTTCGAAGCCGGTGATTTATGGACGCGAATCCGGACCGGTAATGAAATTGCACCCCGCGCCCCCTCGCCAGAAAGCCATTCTAGAAATTACTACGCAACACGGAGTCTTGCACTCGCGACACTCAAAGCTCCCTATCCACCGTCTTATGCTAATGTTTATTTTTTACGTCATCAATCACAATGATAAAACGTGGCGCGAGTATTGAGGCGTCGAACGGTACCAGTTTAATTGCGTTCCACGTGGAAGAGGTGCCTTTTCGAACACTCTTTGTCTACGCAATGAAAAATTTATTGCTCTCGCTGGAAAATTTTAATTGAACACGAGGGGGGCTCGGCGCTTACAATTGTCTCGCCGTCGTTGACGCTTTTGTTATTAATACGTTTTTTTTTAAATTCGCAACATCCAGTTTTCGAATTTAATTACGCATTGGAATATTCATAGTAAAATTCAATTTAACATTCGTCGAATCTCCGAACGCTTGGCGTCGAATACGTTCCATATTTAATAACTTACGATTCTACGAACCAACGAAGAAGAATCACCGACAAAAATAGATTGATGAAGTGTGAATTCGCACACGACACAGCCAATCACGCGTCATCTCTCCCATCAGTCATTTGTATGGGAAGCTACACCCGTGTCATTATGCGTTTAGGAATATAAAAAGGGAATAATAAATGAACGGTCAGGTGTAGTTTTGTATCTGTCTTGGTGTTTATTAATTTTATTGCAACAGTGAACAATATCTTCATGTTTAATTTAAATAGAGAGTGCCTTCGCGTGAGTACTTAGTGGTGGAGCTTGACAATTTATGAAAGTACTAGTACTCTTTTAATCTTATGACTTTGTAATTCACCACGTTTTCTGTTTATGAATTAGTAGATTATACTGCCCTTATCATTATATGTAACAATTTAATCTTTTTTATTATTTATTTATTTGTTTGTTTCTCACAAAGACAAATTTAAACTCTTTATATCTAGTATTTATAGACTAATCAACAGTATTTATTTATTATTTGATTGGTCGTCACATATTCAGGCTAGAATCGCTTCTGAACGGACCCCGGTTACTTGGAATACTTTCACGCGGTGAGAGATGACAGATTTTACAGATTGATTAAGGTTTTCACAAATTAAGAGTTCGCGGGTGACAAGGGAAATTGTAATGGCTATCGGTCTACTATTAAATCTTAATTTGCTATAATAATTAGTTTGATGGTTTACGATATATATGATATAACGTTCATCTTCAATAATAACAACAACTTACAGTACTCACCGTTAAGTGCTGGAACAGCCACGCCCTGAGGATGTTGGTGGCCACCTTCGGGAAGATGCCCCGCTTCTTCTGGTTCTTCTTGCCGTTGGTGTCGTCGTCCTCCTCGCCCGTGCCTTCGCCGGAGCCGATGCTCGCGTTGCTGGCGTCACCTGGAACAACGATTACATTTTTATCTTTGCTATTGCTACATGCATAATCAGGTTTTTTCCCATACGTTTTTACCAGAATTAAATTTTTGTGACGTTTGACTAGTACCAATGTAAGGAATATGTGACTATCGAACCATAAATAACGTGATTTTATTGAAAACATTGAAAACGAATTTAAGAGAACGTTTAATATACTAGCACATACTTGGCAGAAAGTTGTCAGGCCCGTAACAGATAATGAAACAATCGATTCTCCTTTTATTTCACTATACAAACATACATTCTGTTTCAAGACGTGTCAAGCAATGGTATGTCGTGTGGTCTGAGTAAAGATTTTTTTTATTTAAGTGCTGTCTAAAATCTCCACCGCACCAATATAACCAGAACATAATAATAAAAGCACCGTTATCGCCACACATCGGCACAGACAGACAGGCGAGACAAATTTCTCGTACTCGGCTCATTACAATAACGTGTTAATCGCACCGTAGGCACCAGGCGTGCAGGGACCGCGAGAGATGTCGCGTCGCGTCGTTCGCTTATCACCCGTGCGTCTGGCATATTAATTAGAAACGCCAACTAGTATTTATTTAATCACCTGCCACACCGCTGATTCGTATCTTGAGTATGTACGCTTAATTAATTCACAGTACGTCTCGCTACGTGTTCGGCCGGTTCGCGGATTGTCTGCGATGATACTTATTACGGTAAGTGCGCATTTGCGGTCGTTAGAGACTATTTGTACGGTTCGCAAGTACGGACTATTTAAAGACTGCAATAGCTTTTACAATGTTCACTTAATGTTGTTGTCCTGTTTATTGATTATTGGGTTCTTAGTAAGTACAATGTTGATTGAATGTTGATTGGAAGTGACAAAAAATAACAAAAAAGTTAGAACCAATTAAGACGTTACGTAAACATACTTCCAGTCATAGTGTATTTTAATTCGAATAGAAAAAAAATGTCGAACAAAGCAGACATTGTGAACAATCATGTACGAATCAATCGTATTAGTGTATAAAATGGCCAACGATAGTCATCCTTAAATATACCGAAGTAGATTTTCACAGGAGCGAAAGAAAAAAAAGGCCAAGTGAAATAGTCACCGCTGCGATCGTGGCGCGCTAAGAACGCTCGTACGTCTGAATAATTAAGGCGGACATCACTTCGACGACGACGCCGCACGTGGGTACGCGTACCGAGAGAACGGGAGCGCGGAACACGATAAACAAATTAGTGTGCACTGAGCCGTGTCAAATATTCATCGCGGCGGGAGCAAATCGAATCAGTGGCCGCTGCAGCGGGAGGCTGCTGGCTCCGTCTTACGTCTGCTAACGTACGATGTCGGTAAATAATAAATCTCCTGTTGTTGTTCTCAGGTCGTATTGTTCTATTGGTTTCTTTACCGGACACGTTTTAACGCTTCCTTTTTGTCACATAACCGTTTCTCGGAAATTGGACTTATTGATATCTTTTATTTTTGTTAATTTTCTTAGTAACGGTATTTGCGGTGTAAAGGAATGATTTATAAATTTATTGACAAAAGGAAATTTTAATAAAAAACGTTCAATGCGTTTGTTAAATTAAAAAAAAAATCGACGCTGAAGAATTTGCTCAATCATCATTTGCCAGAAAAATCTATATCTATTTTGATAAAACTCGGATGACACTGATAACACTGACAATGGCTCGATCGGCCGGTGGCGCTGGCCATTGTGATGGTAATGGGTTCAGGGTAATAAAATTACTCTTACGCCATTACCCCACGATACAGGGTGTTGTAGGGGACATAATAATGCGATACTGAGAAAATCAGGATTTTTTAAAAATCCAGGTAAGTGCATGATTTGATAGCATTTTTTTAGGTATTTAAGCGGTAATTTTCCTAGGCTTTTTTAATAATATTTGAATAGTAGATAGTTGATAGTCCATTGATCCCATGACATGGCAAACGTGGATCCTATAGGACTGAATAGTTGATTTACAACAACATGGAACATTTTTATTTTATTATATTGAAAAATTGAGAAATATTTATATTGTTTTTGTTGACATTCTTATATGTACCTAGCGAAATCCTATGAAACGCCCGAAAACGATTAAAAAAGTTCAGAAGATATAGGTTTATAATTAATCAAATTGATCGAATTTCTTTTATACGGAAATAAAAAAATCGCTCGTTTATTGTACACTTTTATAACAATTTCTCTTCCATTTTTTATTCAGCGTATTTTACAACTTAATATTATCGTGAGGAAAATGTATTGATACGAACACGTTTTGATTCATGTACAACCACACATTTAATATCATTTTAACTAAGAGTATTATACCCCTTAGGCTTACCCTTAGGGGAAAAAACATGAGTAATTTTGGGTTATTATCTCAACGGATATAACTAGAGACTAACAAAGGTATTATATACGAGGATGTAGTTTTAATTTACCGAAATTATAATATATCGTCAC
>DWEI01004884.1:0-11264 GCA_018245875.1 Mysoria ambigua
ATCTTCGTCATTCTTTCATCCGCCATTCTCTCAACATGTCCGAACCAACGGAGCATGCCCTTTCTCATTTTTACACCAATTTTTTTTTTTGCTTCAAATGCGTGTGCGAATATACATATGTAAATTCTATGGGTTTAGACATTGAAATGGAAATTAATTTTGTGTCATTCCGGGACATATTGGCCATACATGTCTTGTTGTTTTCTTATAAAACTTGTTCAACGGAAAACGATAGAACGTTTAGAAAAAATAAATAATATTGAATCTATTCCGTTTTGGCATACAGAGTAGCAAAGGAAACTTCATAGTCAAATGTAACAAGCCGGCAAATTAATTTGTTGATTTATTTACAATTTATTGTAGTTACAACCTTAAACAAGGTAGATTATACAAAAGTAGTTTATATAACTGCCTCGTTGGTCGTATTGGTTGCAGGTCGGGCAGTGCCGGGTTCGATTCCCGGGTCGAACACTAAAAAATTTTCTAATTTAGATTTTCTAGTAGTGGTTCGAAGTCTGGAATATATGCCAGATGCATGGCTATAGGCTCACCACCTATTCCATAGTGGGACGTAACCGTAACCGGTGAATCGTGGGAATGTTCTGCATTCCTCTGCCTAACCCTTCGGGGATTACAGGCGTGGAGTTACGTAATATTATACAGAAGTCAGACTTAATGCCTACTACTGGGTTTTTATGTGCATATCTTCGTTATAGAACTATGTATATGGAACATTCGCATTGGACCCTATGTTGCTATTCCGTTTCGGCAAGACTAAATTATTTTTGTTGTATAAGTCGCAGAAGTTAGCTAAGTACCGTGCTAGGTCAACATACGCTATCCGCATAAAAACCCTTTAAGTACGGTAGCAACTCAAACGGACGTAAAGTTACCGTCCGTACTTGCACTGACGTGCTAAAAGCAGAGCGATATGAAAATGACATCTACGTGCGGCGAGGGGCGCGATGTTGTTCTCACGTGTCAAGTTGATTTCTGCGTGTTGTATTACTATATCATTTATTATGTCATCAATAAGGGCAACGCGTCATTGTGAGTCGTAATACCTACTGCTCCCCCTACGTTGTTAGCCGACAATCATGACACAGTCACTTAACAGAAGCTCCATTGGATCGCCCCTGCGACGCGAAAGCTCGACAAATTGGCAGTTGTAAACAGCCGTCACGGCAAAGATACGGGACCGTGAACGAAGGGCACGGTTGTTGGGGCCGTGCGCGAGGAGCGTGACGGCGGCGTGCAGTGGTGCCCTTTAGAAAACCGTTTTGAGACCTGCAACAATGGATCGCAAGGGGTTGGTAGAGTGAATTTTATTTTCTTTTTTTTTTTAACGACCGACTGAAACATTATTGCCCGTTGAAAAGCGAAAGTGCCACAGAGTGATTAAAAAAAAACTTTTTATAAAAACTTCATAGAATTTGTAACGATCAAGATCAAACATGGAACGTGTCGTATTTTCAAAACGGGAGATTTTCGGAGAAGTTTTGTGCGTTTAATTTTATAAGTGCCCACCTCGCAAATGAGATCAAAGAAACGTTGCTCGTGGAATAAAGGAATCTTGATAATGATAGGGCGCCGTTACATTTGTGTGGCGCGTGTCAAAACAATGACAATGAACGAGTTGGGCTTATGATTTAACGTGCCGATTAGATGTATGGTGTTTACTTAAAGGCGACTACACACACACACACACACACAAGCGTATGATAAATATGTCAAATTCATTTTTTCATTTTCTCAACTGTATAATTTTACTGATTTATATATTATTTATTTATTTATTAAAATCCCCAACCCGGATGCTCTGCGTGGAGATTATTGGCAAAACCCTCTATGCGGAGGTCTGTGCCCAGCTGTGGACTAGCAGGCTGCGAGATGATGGCGATTAGCTAAAAGCGTAGCTGTCCCGTCGTCCACGGCCAGTGTCCATCTCGTTTGGATATAGGTGTACGACCAGATAGAGGCGTGACAACAGGCGCGCCCGTGCTAGACGTCACTGATGCACTTAGCAGAAGCACATCAGGTCTGGCTGTACAGAGACCCATTGAGACGTGGCTCTATTTGCTTGCGCCGTAAGGAAACCGGCGTTATGTTGTAATACAGGAGTATTATATTCAAGACGATGTTTAACTTTTGTTGTTTAACTTTAGGTCTTGTTAATGTTTAACTTTAGTTCTTGCGCCACAAAGACAATGTTTAACTTTAGGTGGCCCGCAGAGAAAAAACAATCTTCGTAGAAACATATTTTTATTTAGTATAATTAGTATAATTTAGCGACAAGTATAATTTCACATGTTAGTTTCGTTTCTAATTCACATTTATATTTTATTGTTTACGTTGCGTCACATGTAATGAGTGAGCCGCGAAAAATGTTTATTTCGGGCCGCGAGTTTGACACTCCTGTTTTAATAAAATTATTGTAGTAAACCACGGAAACTAACTAGCACATGTCAGTTAGCGTTGTCCAGGCTCCGAGACTAACGAGGTGCGATTCTGAGATATATTGAAAATTTTTTGATGGCTCTATAAAAAAATAATGCACGAGTGTGTTAGGTGTTTAACGCCTCTACGATAGCGTCAGCGTTAACGTGTTTACCCGTTTCGATTTTAATTTTATAGCGTCATCGAGTTGTGGGCATCGATTTTTATTTCACCATAAAAGATAGCGATATGTTCGTGTGATTCGACTAATTGTCACATATCTCGGCGTGTATATTATTAATTTTATCTTGGAACGGCACTCGGGCACGTCCGACGTTGTGGTTTTTGAGGTCACGAGATGAGAGGTTTGAATATATGAACAGATTTTGTCTTATTAAAAAATATTAGATTTGGAATTGGCCTGTCTCATATTTCATGGTGACACGTATAACTTAACTGGGGGCTAGTGACAGCGTACTACCCCATCTCTACCCCCTATGTATATGTAAACGCCTAAATATCCTATCCTATATTTTAACCGCAATTACTTTTTGACTTTTGATGACTGCCTCGTTAATAGTGTGGGTTGTATGTGCGACTGCCGCTCGGGAGGTCCAAATTACACGATGCCATAATTAACCCCGCATCGATTCTTTATCGTACTCGTCTTATTTATACTCAGTGTGAAATTCTATCGCCAACGAAATTTAAATATCAAATTAATCATTAATTATGAACACGGATCTCTATGATTTTTTGTTAACTTAGGACCTCGCAAGATGTCAAAATAATAATGGCAAAAATTGACATTTGAAACTTGAAAAATTGACATTTGAAATTTGAATTATGTTACAACAAAGGATATTATTATAAGCCACTTTTTTATTAAGTATTAATCGTTTTTATATGGCAGTGGCCAGTGAAACTAATTGCCCACTGATATCATTTTGATTTATCGTATTGCGCAATATTCATGTATTCTGGTGAAAGTCGCATAAGCTATGTTCGCAGGCTGCTTGGGGAAGCAACTAAATTAGGTTTCTGTCTGCCTCTAGAAGTAACTGCATATAAATACGCATACACTATTATTGTGTTACGAATTCTTAATCCTTTATTAGCAATCGACAGTTCCAATCAAACATTCCTAGCTCATGAAAATAAAGTTATTTTTATTGACGTTCCGCTTCAACATATATGTATACTCGGATGTTACAACCGTTTCCACTGTGACGGCATATAATTATACAGCTTATACTTTTTAGGTATTAGCCTATTGAACTAAGTTAGCCGCAAGCACGATGCAATAATCTGAAACAAAAGAATGACGAGCTCGACAAACTCCGCGGCCGCCAAATTGGTGCCTCCCGAAATAATTTATGATAATTCGCCATCGAAATTATCAGCTCATTGCTTATTCATTTGACAGTTTGACGAATTAGCAGCTAACACCGAAAGAATTGTACCCTTCCTGGAGGAGGAGGAGGATCGGGCCGGGCGGCCGACGGGAATGACAAATGAGGCGGTTGGAGTGTTTAATAGTTTAATATGTATTCAAAGCTACGTGCTTCTTTATAATTGTATGCGTGTGATTAACTGAATCGGTTGGTATCGTTATTAATATTACTACTGCTGCCAATACTAGTGCCTACTACGAATGTCCGCGTGACCGCGTGTCATCGGAGCTCATGACGGTGCTCACATTGTTACGTCACGTCCGAGAGCCGCACCGATCTCGGCCGGGACTAAATCTCGTTTCGTTTCATTTATCGTAATCGTTTTATGTGAGAGAATCCCGCGTCGTCGTCGGGATCTCAGCGCGGTGCGAATTCGCCGAGTCACGTCTAGCGCTCAGTGGGCACGTCACGCGCGCCACTCGCTGGCGGTCCGAGGCGGCCGCGTGTCTGTGGGCGGCGTGGCGGAGGTCGCCGCCAAACTGATACAGCCTTGGTGAGGTCGTGCCAATAAACGTTTTCACGATTGAGCTTTCATGGCTCTGTTCTCTTTCGTGGTAATATTATACATTTATTGTAATATTATCTATCATGTTAATATTTAGCATTATCTTGGGTTACTTGTCAATATTAAATATTACTGTTATTATTGTTATGATGATTATTATTATTATTGTCATGTCATCACGCCGGATGCCTTATGTACGGTGTATGCAGAGCATCGAGTGCCGAATAGGTTTCATTTACGTAATGTCTTCTCATACACGTCTGTCTCTCGAGTGACGAACCGCGAATATTCCGTGACGGAGATGTCTCATTTCGTACCGCGCGTCGTGTGAATGGGTCGCGCGTCGCGGCCCTGAGCGCGGCGGGTCGGTCCGCCGGCTCGCGTCGCGCGCGGCCCTCGGGACGGCGCAGTCACGCGCGCCCCTTCCGGCGACGGCCCCGGGCGGACTGCCGAATGATCCCCCGCGCCGTTGCTAATGTGAAATGTAAAAGAAGCCTTTTATTTCCTGATGCTTTAATAATAATTATGCGTGGTTGCGTTTCTGAATATATAGTTTTGTATTATTCGTCATTGACACTTCTCAGGCGAGGAATGATTCCAAAGATAGATCGGCGTAAATACAACCTTCTTAAAATATAAATGCGCATTCCAGTGCCGATTGTGATAAATTTAAAGTACCTTTGCGAGGTTTTTATAAGTTTGGGTTGAATGAAAATCTAAGAGATTCCCATAACATATTTGTTGATTTGTTTTGTTATTTTAACGGTTGCTTAATAAAGTTTTTCTATGTTTCTATGTTTAAATCCCAGGTCGCGCTGTATTAGATTTTGATAACTTACTTTTTCTACGTCCTCGCTCGGAGTATGGATGTATAGCAATAGACTCACCACCTATTTCATAGTAGGACGTGACTGGAGTGTCCCCGGGCAAATTCGGTTCGGTTCTCTGTCGTGACGTAACAATGTGGAGTAATGTCATGAACTCAGATGACACGTGATCGGCCAGATTGTTCTCCAATCAACAATTCAATGCTCACATAAAAAAAACTTGAGAGGTATCAATGAAATCATTATCTATGATGATATGATATCATAATCATTATCTATGATGGAGTAAAAACGTGAAAAATATACGCTCTATTGTCTACGTCATTGGGGAAATCAGGCGTAATGTCACGTAAATTCGAACAAAATGTTCGCCGGCAATGTCTAAACTTATAAAAATATGCCAAACGAAATTACTTACTACCGTAATAACGGTGTAAATTGAATGTGATTTTGTATAAAATCACTAATAAAAAATAAAACATTCTTATCCTAAAATATGAGTCATAATCTTGTATACAACTATTAATAAGGTGGGTACAAACGCAAATAGCTACCGTTCGTGTTCCAATTTCGAAATCACGCTAAGTGCGGCATGACGTGACATCCGCTACCGGCGAGACGGCGTTGGCCTTGACCTTGCACGTACTCATGTTTAAATAATGTTTAAAATAACAACCCCCCCCCCCCTCGGTCCCACTCCCATCCGTCTTTTCCATCTCGTGTGTGCGTTGAATCTGCTCGCACTGCTGAGGCCAGTTGATCAATATGTATGTCACTATTATTATATAGGTTCTATCACATGTGTCCTTTGGCACTCGGTGATCTCTGCCTGTCCCATAAGATATGTGAGGTTTTGTTATAATAATAGTAACGAGAATATCCAGCACGTTGAATTGTGAATTGCTGAAACGTCGAGCTGAACTTTGCTGCTGAATAACTTCCGAACAGGTTCATATCATCTAAACACAAAAGTTTTTTAAATTGAGAGCGACAATGCCTTCGGGCTTGGTTGTGTCGATCTGTACCATAACGAAGTTCCTGTGACAGAAAGTTTAGTAAATGCAACTGACCAATATTTATTGCAGTATTTGTGTATTGGTTAACTCATATTATACAGACGTCCGTCTTTATGAGCTCCAGACGATCGTAGCGGAATTGAGGCGAAAGTTCTCTAAGACTCAATCATGTATAAACCAAAGAAATGTTTGATAGAATAAAGCAGAGTTCACTTTCCACTTCTATATAGGAACGCGATAAAGTTCTATAGACAGTAATGATACTCGGAAAGTGTAGAAAATGCTTTTAACTATGTTGAATTTTTTTTTAGATTTTCAGTAGGACACTTATAATTATATTTAAAATTTATGAACAACGAAGATATTACGTGATAATAAAATAGAACTTTCCAAAAAACCGAAACAATTAGGTATCTATCGGATCACTTACAAAGGACAACGTGGAAGACCAACTTTTTTTTTTGCTTGCGGATTTTCCCCAAAGAATTTGTTTAAAAGGTTTGCGAGAGGTTTCATTCGTACCGTCGGCAACGAAAGGAATTTAAAGCAGTCCATTGTTATTTAAAATTCTTCACAATCAAAGGGGCCAACCGGCAGTCTCATTCGGACGGGACTGATCTCAGTTTTATATAGTGATTCTTTCCGGTCTTTTCTAGGACTATTTCGTTTTACATTTCACGACTGGCTGGTTGCAGCGCCCTTGTCACGTTGACGTATTTTCGCTGAGTTGCTCTTGACCTTGAAGTAACGTTTGTCAAGTTGCAAGTAAAGTTGTTTCTGTGCCAAGTTTTCAAGAGACATGCTCGGGATAGATCAGCAATTTTCGATATTCGTTGCAACTTGTGTGCAACGATATAAGGGTGCAATGTTTTTTTTTCATATGTATAAAAACGTAAATGTTCCACTGAATTCATAACACACACGAAAATTAATACTTACCTCGATTAGTTGAAAAGTAAAACATATTCATCATTACTTTTCTTTCTGCTTTTATGTTGTAAATTACATGTAATTGTCACTATAATACAATTCGATAGAGATCTGTCTAAAAAAGATAAAAGATAAATATTCAGTTATTCAACAAATCCATATCCGTGAGCATAAGGACTTCTCCCTCTCGGCAACCATTCGATCCTCCATTGCGACGCATCGAGTGTTCTTGAAGCTCTGTCAGTTGCCGTACGCCTTCGTCAAGATCAGGCTTATGGAGGATTGATGCGACCGACTTCTTTACTGGTTGGAGGAGATACGCTTTTCTCAAAATGACATGACGTCTTGATGTCCCCAAATTGTTAGATAGAAGAGTACAGTTCAACCAGTTACGTTTACGTCCCACTATGGAATAGGTGGTGAGTCTATTGCTACGCATCGGGCACAAAACCAGACTTCAAATCTCTACGACAAAATTCAAGTTAGAAGCACCCAGTACATAGTTTACAGACTTTGCTGTTTCAATATATTGATAAGCTATAGATGATGAGATAACAATGCTAAAGTGATAAGATGATGTAACGTTAACGTAGTTTTCCGAATCTGCACCGCGGTACTGTTACGTACATTAGTTATAAATAGAGTTGCAGCTTACGCTTATAACTTTATCGTTACCTTTATAACAATTCGTGTTTTTTTCCTTATTTGCGTTATTGCGTTAAATTAGTAGTATTTTTAATTACAAGTTTGTATTTTAATTTATTCAGCAATGGACGGTTATATTTTTATTGCGCATTTGCTTTATATTTAAAAATACAGCTGCGACTAAACAGAATTCCATAACATATGATGGGATTACTTTTGACGTTCTTGGCTGAGGCGTTAATCCATGGGATAACCATGTGCTGCGTTAAACCGTAATAAAATATGCATGTGTTAATTTGAAAGCTCGACTATTTTAAATTATTTCATAAAAACAAACCTCTTTTCTCAATTATGAATAGAATTATAGAACGAGTTTTTTCTCTAACTGACAAAGGGTTTCTAGGGACCAGTCGATGGATTCCAATGAAGGAGCGCGTCGGGGACGAGCCTTCGCTATTGTCTACTCTTAAGCCTCAATTAAATGCGTATTAAATTAAAAAAAAAACATCACAATTCATCCCCTGTCCGAATTCCTGAACGGACTTCCTTTACGCATTTTAAAGAGGTCGTGACAAGCTCTTTCCCCCTCTTTTATACGAATTTATCGTCAGTAAACACTGCGCCCGATGTTTGTTCAACAGGCAGAAAATTAAAAATGTACAAAAAACACAGACCTTGCTACCAACAGGGCTTCCGGTTTCGAGTATTTTTCTGGACGTTACGTTCATTAATATCAAGGGGCGCCTGAACAAATTCGCAAATTTTTGACTTGAATGTCGAAAAAATTTTTTTCGACCCCACAACGGAAGTGGGCCTAGCATAGCTCCCTAAAGCAAGACCCGTCAAAATATAACGTGCTAAGTAAACGATGGATTTTCATGAAATCCCAACACACTTCAAGTTTTCTATAGAGAGCTGCCGGCTATCTTTGAAACTTTATTCTTGATATTTTACCTAAACGATGAAATCTCGGTCGGTCGGTCTGTGATTTTGAACCTCGCCTTGCATCTTTTGATCCGTTGAAACTTTGGCGCTCAAGTTCCATTATAAATTCGAAAGTTTCATTCGTCCGTTCTCTTCGGGCGGATTGAAGTTTCTTCGGATTTACGTTCACGTGAAAAATGTCGGTTCCCACTTCCATAACGCCGATACGGCGAAATGGATCGCGTCTGTGAGAGTTCTCGAGTGTTGTTATCTCGTCTCCTGCCTTCTCGCCGCGTTCCTGGACGAGCCACTCGAACGTCACTGATACAATCGTCGACCTTGCCCTCTCTGTCCGCGCGAACCTTGCGACCGCTCTCGGCTACTGATTATGACAATTCGCCCACCAACTTCAGTGAACTTCTCGCACATAATCAGCTTTTGGAATTCCAGTCGTTTCTATTCAAATCTGAACTTATAATTGGCATACTTTTTTTCACCGTCTGAAATTTCACTCGGAGTAAGTTTTTATGTTCAACGGCGCGCGGATTTATCTCGTCGGGGGCTTGTGTCTGAAGTTCTACTCAGATCCATTGTATAATTAAATTGTATAATTTGCGCTACATTCTCTGGGCGAATGTTGAATGAGGCAAGTAACAAGAGGGAGCCACATTCACTCATCTTGAACACATAGGTCAGAAATTGGCTGTTGGGTGATTCGAAAGTCTCCGAAATCCGCGCGTGTATGAAGAGATTGATTAGGTACACGAAGCAATACAGCTTTGTAATCATAGAGATATTTGGCACTCGATTCTCCTTGCTTACCTCCTGTAAGACCTAGCGTAATCATATAAAATTATATTTATGTGACGCTATTTTAAAGCGAACGATACTAAGTGGTACAAGGGAAGTATAGTATTTTTAACTAACATTATACTGAATGCGTTAATATTCCGGTTACAGTTCTCGGGGGACGATTACTGTAGCGACAGACAAATGTTTATTTTAGGCTAATTACCTGTGAAACTTTTTTTTTACCTGCAACTGAATAATATTTGTTACTTATGTTATATTTATGTCATAGTGTGAAAATTTTGTTGGTTATCTTAAAATATCCTGATAATAAGTAATTAAATGCGCGAGATTCAGTTGGAGATTGGTGACCCGCTGGACTAGTTCGTTATTTTCGTGATATGCAAAAATTGCATATCATTAGCATGGTGTCATAATGGAGTACTCTTAAATCAAACTAAGCTGTCGGTCCAGCGCTTGTTCGCTGTGGAAAATGTAGACTGTGGGTTCGATCCTCAGTTGGGACTGACATTTCTGTGAGGAGCGTGAATGTTCGTTCTGTATCTGGGTGTTTAATTTTTTGGACAAATACGTATCATCAGCCTCCGCCGACTGGTTCTGCCCGCGATCCTCACGCCGAGCACAGCTTTACGTGCAGCTGACACTGCGGCCCGTCGGCGGCCGGGCCATTTAGCTGTGCCCACAGGCTGCCCACGCGTTCGGTCGCCTCCTACGACACCCCGTACCCCGGCACGGGGTTGAAGAGAGTGGCCCAACTCGTGTTCCGCCGCGACGCCCCCGACACGGTCAATATATAAATACATGTATGTACACACACATATGTAGACATTTATATATGTATGTGTAATTAACCTTATTTCAGATCTAGTCCACATAATTGCTTTGTCATAAGGTATTATTATTATTATTACTATTAACCAACCCGCTATTCAACGTCTAGTACTTCATTCAAAATGTACATTTTCCTCCGCAACGCACCACAATGGAAACGAGACCGTAATACGTGGGGGGCTAAGGTTGCGTTTCGCTTAACCTCGCGTAATGCAACATACGATTAATGTCACATCTCGGCAATTGATCGGATAATGGAGTCATCGGAGGTAATGGTCGCACACAGCAGCGGGATGTCGGCGCGCTCGGCGCTTTGTTGCGACGATGTTTGTGTTTTATTGTGTGTGCGCCATTTGTATATACATATAGGTACATACAAGCGAATAGGTAAGCCTAAACGTGTGTACATCCATAATGAATCAAAGCGTATTTCCTAAAACACTCACTCCCAATATCGTTTGTGTGTAATTATAGCAAATTGATTGCTAAAGGTAATTTCACAACGATCCGCTTACAGAGGTATTCATTAACATGGGGCACGGTCGCGGCGCGGGCGTGTTTCGCGACATCAAAGTGTGTTATTTTCCTTATTGTTGAGTAAATATGTTGTTCGAGTACTGACCGTGTACAAACGTCGGCCCTGTATAAAGTCGATTCGAAACGTATTTTTAATTGAAGCTCTTATCCGTAAAAACGTTTTTCGTGATGTTAACAAGTTATTGTACAAATTAACTTAGGTATTTATTACACGCGGAAAGAATGTCCCATGGAAATGTTACTTTAGGTGTATCTACAGATGTATGAATTTGTAATAAAAAAATAATACATATTATCACGCCTGTAATCCCTGAAGAGGTAGGCACAGGAATGCAGAACAGGATGCAGA
>DWEI01004885.1:0-11263 GCA_018245875.1 Mysoria ambigua
CGTAAACGTAACCGGTGAATCGTGGGAATGTTCTGCATTCCTCTGCCTACCCCTTCGGGGATTACAGGCGTGAACTTACGTTTTATTAGTTTCTTAACCATGAAATATTTTAAAAACATTGACTGAAAAAAATCACTAAACACTCGCGCAAATGTAAACAGGACTCCCATCTTCACGTCGTAATTATGATAATTCGAGTCCGGACCCCAGTTTGCATTTTACCGTCACAGATAAATAAACGCGGGTATAACTTCATTGCGATCGACCTGACATCTATGAACGAACGAGTAACAGTGGATCGACCCGCTGCCTTGGACATTTCACCCTTACAGATTGAAGGTCGTTGAACCACGGGACACCCCTGGTATTAGGGGACTAGTGTCTTTTCGCACTTCTTGTTATTTATATGCATGGTCTGCGATTTTTACGAGCTCCCAGATTTGTCTTGTACTTTGAAGTAAATAAAATAACTTTTCCTACCCCTACCTTTGATTGTGGTCGGTATAGAGTTCAAGATATAGCGCGCTCGGATTTGGTGCTGGTCGGATAATGGCTGATAGACCTATATGTGTTTTTAGTCGTTATTTCTATTTTGTCTTATAATATGTATGCCCTATTTGAATTCTAATCCATATCAACATAAGCTGATTAATCAGCGCGCGATGACTTTTCTACAACATAGAATAGGTCTCAACTATTCACGTCAAGTTTTGTTTTAAAATATCCGAAACATGACATTTGAAATAAACCCGTCAAACTGTACGTACGGTACGTTAGCAGGGTACTCGTATATGTAGGTAAGTGTGTTCGAACTCTAATACTTACAATAGACACTATTGCTATGAAAAGAAATATCTACGATACGATAAATAGTCGGTACCCTCTAAATCTCTCAGCGTTTCCCTTTAAGCACCCACGTACCTAATCCCGGGGAAACAGTAAAGCGGGGGATCGACGTCACTCGCCCGCATCCCGGGCGCGCCGTGCCCGCAGCCGAGCCGCTGGGAGTTGCACCTTTAGCGGGCACGCTTAGCTTACAGGCCCCGAGACCCCCTCACCGCCGGTAAGCTGAGGCGGGCCCTCGCCGCGGCGACTGAGATGTCTCCTCGATATGCGTTGTTACAAAAACAACACAGTGCAGTTTACGTTATGCGCATATGATAGAAGCGCAGGCATTTATAGTTAATGTTTGTCGTATTAATAAATGTGAAATGTTCGAATTGTGTGTCTGTTGTGTTTATTGCGATGGATATGTTGCAAGCAGGTGTGCACGTTTCAGGCCTGTTATCGCCATTACATAGTTTTTTCTGTCCATTATCGTCTGGCACCATCCTGAAATTAATCACAGAGCGTTGAATACGAGTATATTGTGAAAACAATACGTATAGAATTTAACATTACATAAAAATCGGAAAGTATAAATTATGCAGAAATATTTTCAGATTTCAGACAAGCTGTTTGTCTTTCTCCTTAAAAACAGTAACACTTGATAAAAGTAAGAGTATATGTGAAATATTCTTGTGATTTCATATCAGTTAACTTGGATGCAAGAAGAGAGTGAGTAACGGAGGCGAAGCATGTGATGTCTCTATCAATAGACACACCTGGCACCCGTTGTTGCCCCGCAAAGGACTCCACATGATGACTGTGTAGCAGTATGTCCTCGTACCCGAAACTGCTTTATATGAAAAGACCCGTCTACTTACCAACTTAATTTTAATAATAACTCAATTTCTCGCCCGGAGCAAGCGAATTACGGAGTTCCTTTGTATCCCACACGTTATAATTTGTGTCGGGACAGGTGGTGACTTACTATAATTGGAGAGCTTTTACGTGGCAAATGTTACTTAAGCTCTAGTACGTAAAGTGCTGGAGGCGATGCGTCAAAATAATTTGTTTCGTATTCATGTGATATTTAGTTTGACCTTATTGTACAATATTTTAATAATAATGGCAAATGAAAGAGTGACAAAATACATACACAATGTACATGTTAATGGGGACTGCTGGAGATATATAGGAGTATTGAGGGAGATGAAAACTCGTGATGGTCTTGGTCACATAGATCGGAAATTATGTGATACGGGATTCTAACAAACCTGCGTACTTGTACGAAGAAGGCGACAGTTATAAAGGGCGGTGAAACTGTACTGATAAAAATATTTATCACTCGAAGTACTCTGACTATCCCGCAAGAGATCTAGAGTGATAATAATATGACAGAAAATAGAATGTAACATATGTCATGCCTGTAATTCCTGAAGAGGTAGGCAAAGGAATGCAGAAAACTATCATGTTTCACCATTTACGTTTCCGTCCCACTATGGAATAGGTGGTGAGCCTAATGCCATACACCAGCTAAATATCCAGACTCTAAGCCACTATTACATAATGCAGATTAGAAAAAAATATTAGTGCCCGGGCCCGGGAATTACACCCGGGTTCTCCCGATCGGCAGTCGCACTTGCAACCAACACGACCCACGAGGTGTAACAGTAATAATGAATATATGTACAAATGCACAAGACATATAATATTCATATATCGCAGATTCAATTTCTTCCGTGTTTCGTACATTCGAGTGGGCCCTGTATACACACGATCAAAATTCCGAGAAACCGTTGAAGCGCGGGATGACGTCACTCGCCTGCGTCCCTCGGGCGTCGTGCTCAAAGCTCTATTGGAAACGTTACCAGCTCTGTTGGAATGCTTTTACACAACGACGATTGACTTGAGGCTATTCGTTAATAAGGTTCGTCGCTGATTTCAAAATTAACGAACACGTATACAAGTGACAATATTGCTTATTTAACTATTGTCTATTATATTGTTCATTAAGACACTTTTATAATAACATGGTAACAAAACGAATGCTTTACAGCGTTGTCCCTGATCTAAAACATGCACCCGAATGAGACTGTTACGTAAATCAATCATATATATAAACATATACGAGCATAACACTGACGAGACGATCAGTGACAATAAAACCCTCATATTGTGGGACGGTGCTACGGGTTTCACGAAGGGAACATTCTTCACAAACTTGTTACACCTACGAATGAACCATGCTGGTATTCGCATGGAGTTGTTTCCGCACATGCTAATGTCTGTAAACTGAGCATAATGAAGTGTGTAAGATAAATGACAAGCATGAATTGAAGATTAATGGATTCAACGGAGGCTTAGTGTGCAGACTGCTGAAACAGAGACCATGTCGGCGTTTCTCAAATGTATATTAATAATTTTCTAGATAATTTTCTGGATATTTCTGTTAAGATATATTTTTTATTTTCAGGTAAATATTTAACGAAACTTCACCCCTTTAATCCCCGAAGAGATAGGCAGGGGAATTCAGAACACTCCCACGTTCCACCTGTTACGTTTACGTCCCAAAACTGAATAGGTGATGAGCCTATTGCCATGCACCGGGCTCATATCCAGACTCTGAACCATTACTAGAAAATTTTGTATAGAATAGAAAATGTTGTAAGCCTATTGAACAACTAAATTAGAAAATGTAGTAGTTAGACAATTCACTGGTAGTAAATTGAAATTCATTCATACTAATGAGTGACTGGCGATATGACGAAACAGGAAATACTTTTCCGGACAAAGCGTTCGCTCTCGCGCTCAGCTCGTCCGTCTGTCCTCTCTCTAATGAGACTTTGCACCTTCAATGGAGTTCGGTTCAGTTTACGGACCAGTGAACACGTCGACTCGGTTTCGGCCGAGTCCGATATCTCTATTGAAACATAGACCTCACTTATCGGCCCATAGAATCAAACATGCCGTAGACATGTCTGGTACTATTTACAAACACTTTCAGAAAATTGTAAATTAGAAATAAACATTTTAGTACATAGAAAACTATATAATAAAAATGATAAAATGTGCTATGTACAGATGTGCTTAAATAATGCGGTTAAGGCTGACGTTCCACTTTAGATCTTCAGAAATGCGACGCATGCTATTAACTCCGTACAAAGTTTAAGCCCTATCAGATGCAGCTCGGACATGTAAATAAGCAAGTAAAATAGTTTCCTTGTTTACTACTTGTACAGTAAGTAAGGATACTATCGGCGGGTAGATTTATGCTGCGCAGCTGCAGAAAGCGTTAATAAATATTGTTGCATAACGTTTGGTGCGTTATATATATGGCAACCGATAGTATTATTTTTATTACATATTTATTTAAGTTAATTATTTACATAGAATAGTAAAAACTTCTGTATTTAATTATTAACATAACACGAATAGTATAAAAATAGAACACTAACAAATTCAAGTATTCGTCACAGATTTCGTTTAAAAAACCTTCTAATAAAATATTGCTCTTCTTCCTTTTTACTTTATAAATTAGTAAACAGCATAGTCATAAAATTTGATGCATGTTTTGTATTTCTTTTGATCGCTGTATTGAAATTTGTAATTTAAGTTTTTAAATGTGACAACGTGCCTGTAATCCACAAAAAGGTAGACAGAGGAGTATACACTATAACGTTTCACCAGGTTACCACTACCAGAATGTTTACTTCCTAATATAGAACAGGTGGTGAACTTTGGGCCATACACCAGGCACATATTTTACTACGAGTCACTACAAGAAAATTTAAATTTAGAAAATCTAGTACCAAGTACTTAATCGAGGATATGATTCCAGGACCTCCCGGTCACCAGTCGCACTTGCAACTAATACGATGCAGGCGGAATTTACGATGACAATAATTTCATATCTAGTCTGAGCTATCATAACAAATGAATAAATGTTAAAATACATGCTATTTACCTCATTACTAAATTCTTCGCCAGTTAAAAATGAACAAGAATTAAAAAAATATTTGTTAATTTGCATAATCAACATCGACTTAAAGAAGCTCGTAAGAAAGCCCAGTGTTTGATTCGCTTAGTCAAATATTCTTCCCTCGCAATCCTGAGACGGCAGCGCCATCTAATATAATTTCGGTCAAGTACTTACTAATTAACATACTTGATTTCTTCACTATTGAACATGCCATTTCTATAACATGACCAGTCTGTTCTGTTAAAAGTCAGTCGAATGCAGCCTTGCATAACTTACTCCGATTTGCGCTTTGATATAATGCCAGAATGCACAGGGAATTTAAGATTGGAGAGGGTAGTCAAAGTTACTATAGATGATAAGGTGGTATGGCCATTAACTTTTGAAAGAAAGAGTGAAAAGCTTATTTCAGCATCATGCTTGCCTCTCTCTCTCTTATCTGTCTCTTTTCTCCGTTAATTGACCTGGATTAATACGATGTAGTATATTCTTCCAATATGTTCCATTTTTGTCCAGTGAACATAAATATATGTAAATAAATTCTGTCCGAGCTTATGAACCTAAAAACGTAACGTAACTTCACGCCTGTAATCCCCGAAGAGGTAGGCAGAGGAATGCAGAACATTCGCACGATTCACCGGTTACATTTACGTCCCACTATGTAATAGGTGGTGAGCCTATTGAAGCTAAAAACGGGTGAAAAATTAGCCGTATTCATTTAGCAGAGTGACGAGAGAGCGATTGTCGCCGAGCGAGCGACGAAAGAAAAACAATCGTCGCTGGTGTACAAGCGTCAAATGTGCTGGTGCCAATAATACATAAGCGGCTTATGTGCGCTCGCAGCGTAAAGCCCGATAGCTCTATTCAAGCCTAGACATCGCTTTTACGAGTAGAAATCACACTCAAATTCATTCTTGCGCAACTTTAAGCCATATTGGATTTTTCTGTACTTTACTGAGCCGATGTTCGATCCTAGGCCGGGGTAGATTATCGTAAGATTTTTTTCATAATGATAACTTCAGTCCAGATACTTTTGAGATAAGCAGAGAGTACCGAATGCAAAATATTCTTAATGTCCTACGTGGTTGTTCTAAATTCATCACTCACTTTATACAGACCTATTGGTATTACTTTTATTGGTAATTCATAATACTTCACGTATTGGCTTATTGATTTAATAGTTCAGCTTGTGTTTCCTCGAAAATGTAAGCAAAAGAGCACAGTACACTCCCAGAATTCAAATATGACGTTTCACATCCTGCCATGGAATACGGGGGGCCAGTAGAATTACAAATACAAAAATCATTTTAATTGGTAGAAATCACGACGCGATTTACATAACCGTGTCAATAATTATAAAACGTGTTACCGCACTCCGCGTATTCCCTCGGTCGCGGCCCTCCGTGGAACATGACAACGAAACGCGGAAATATACGAACGGGCAATTTGCTAACGCTTAGTCGATTAACGGATGCCGAACCGCTTTCGAATAAAACTTTTTTTTTACATTCCGTTATTTAAGGATTTTTTCGCATTGAAAGACCACCTGAATATATTGGCATGGCATACATTAATACAAAATTTGTAGATTCGAAAAATAAAAAAACTTAGTTGCTCATTACACTTTTATGAGACCACAAGAAATAAATTTTAATAGTACAGAGATGAATCGTATCCCGTGAGCCGGCGAAAGTTGGACATAAATTAAAAACAAGGAAACTTTTGCATTTACAACTTTATAACTTTACCTCATTAATGTATAATTTAAAGCTTTTAGCGCCGGTGCTTTTAGTATCCGCTAATTGCGGAGGCTGCTGTTGTCTCTCTTAAATGCATTTTGAAGGACATTTCGTGTGACAAAGCGCACTTAATAAAGACGGAGCAGATGTAACTACATATATAGAAAACATGAGCATAAAATCATGGAGTAACTATAACTATAACACATATACTCATCCTCCTAGTTCAATGACTGGTCAACTAATGTGTGACCGTGTTTCCAAAGTTACTATATTCTGGTATGAAAAGTTTTATTATGCTTATTACATTCAGGTTATATTTTGACAGTGTCTTCGCGGGCCAAGTTCTTAAGCTCTCTAATTGGCTTCGTAGGTGACATTTATAGATATTATAAGTTTTTGTAACATGTTACATATTTGGGTTCATTTCTTTTAAAATATGTATATTTACTCGTATGTTCTATTTTATACTTTGTTATCAATTAAAAGGCATGTTAAAATGATATATGATATGGCAAGTCGTGAAAATTCACCTCAGGGATATAAAAAAACTTTCTTAATATATACTTCGACATACGCCAATATACCTAGAGACGGACATAACATACATAAATACGGTCAGTTTAAAAAACTTGTAAATGCAAATAGCCGGGCGTAAGGAAACCCATCGCTGAAACGCTTAAGGAAAATCGAGCTCAATAGCCGCAATGAAATCGTCAATAACCATTGTGGTTAGTGCCGTTTCGCGCGTTGTTTCAGAAATCGCTGCGATCATTGCTGGGATTACTCACGACGACTCAGGGCGTTGAGTGGGAACTGCCGGGGCGCCGCGCGCACGGACCCGCTCCACGGCGCCGCCCTGGGTCACGTTGAGCGTCCTGGGCTACCTCGCGTACATATGCGTATAATACACAACCGGTTAGACAAGTTAGGCTTAGACCGGTTAGGTTTAATAGAAGCGAGAAAATTAAAATCCTGGAAGGATACACATAAGATGTACCTATTTGGTGTATTCTGCCTACTCGGTGGGAAACCTGTCTTGGAGATATAATATGATTAATCAATATACTCATCGTTTTTGTCATAATAAATTTATTCAATTCCGGATAGGAAAATAGATTCGTCTAAACGTAATAAAATAATTTTAGTGTTTTATTAATATACTTCGAGGCTGCTTTGAATATTTTTCGCTATTAAATTATTGGATTAGATTGAATATTAAAGATTCGCATACTAGAAAAAATACCTCTGTTCTGTATATTAAAAATATTATAGATTATTATACTTTAATATAGGATTTTAACAGTCTTTGACCCTAACCTAAGGTTTTCCAGCTTCCAAAGTTCTTTTGTTATAAAAGTAAAAAACGATAACATTGTAATGGCAAAATGGTCTTTTGCATTTGATATTGGTACATACCGATGTAGTACCGCAAACTACCTAAAGACATGTTAGTCGGCTGAAATAGATTCCGGTGCTTTATATCCTCGTTTGTATGCATATTACACATATTACCCGAAGCGGAACACAACAAGGCTGTTTGATTTTAAAATATGTTCACGTGTTCAAATAAGATCTTCAATTTTTCATTTGCTAAAGGTGCTTTCTTTGGCAAAAGAAAAGTTAAAATGTTTTTCTTTAATTAAACATTTGCTTAGGCGAAGTAGTCGGCGCGCGACGGTCTAGTCTCTTTGAATGCGCTAAGACTTCGGTTAATTAAAATGCAAATTGCTTTTCAGTATACAGATACCTACATTTTATATTGAACTGTTGAAGTATTGTAATATTATGACGATCAAATTGTAATCTATATTTATAATATATGTACTATGATACTATACTTTCTACTTGCATAACAGCCTCCTTAGTCCAGTTGCAATCGTTACTGCCGACCGAATGGTCCTGGGTTCGAATGCCGGGTACTATAAAAATTTGTAACTTTTCTAGAACAAATTTCTAATACGAGGTCGTGTTGCTTTAGCTACACACCGCGCACGAATTCTATTTTTCACGTACTACTGGGAATTTCGAGTTATTAAAACCCAATAGTACACTCCTGGAGGATCGAACCTAGATCCTTAGACTGATAGTCGATCTACACACAATTTACACTTGACCAACGAAGCATGCAATATATGTGCGTAATGTTCTATAATGGACAAACAATGGATGGAAAATTCCTACGAAGCGTTTAGGTTGCCGCGTAGATGAAGTCGTAGCTCACAAGTACCATGGTATATAATTTCAGTAAGAACCATTACTTCTTCATTCTATCAACACTGTATTCATCGCGCTAACAAAATTACATGTCAAAGGGAACGCCAGGGAATTATATAGAAAGTCCAAGTGTGTAATAACAGCGCAGGCCCGTCACTCCAATCACCTTCCTTTGAGCCCCGACTCCGGTCCAACTCCAGTTTTCCCAAAAGGACAGCTCCACAAACAAATGCTTTGCCCCAAAGTAGGTCTTTGCTTTTGGCTCACAAATTGTTTCGTGACTGTGTTTGCGTTAGAATAGCCGAATTAGTAAGTCCTTTTGCGTACAATGTTAGTTTGCGACATTATAAAGTCGGCCGAGGCTGCGCTGGCCGCCCGCTGAGAGTTACACCGGGAACAATGCGCTTGAGAGGCAGTGTGTGGTTTTTGGTTAATTTTTTTATTAATATCTTGTAATCGATTACTAATTCGGCCGGACCCATAAAATATAAAAAAAAAACTATAATTATACATATTTTTTTAAAAGAAAAATAACGATATTGTCTCGAATAATAATAACGGTTAAACCATGTCACCCCAATCACGATCCTTTGTCCGCCAAATGGGGAGTCACTTCAGTTTTCCCAAAAGGACAGCTCTACAAACAAATCCTTTTCCCTACAGCAGGTTTGCAGGCGCGTGCGGTACAAACTGTTTTTGTTTTGTACTACAACATGTGGGTTACTTACGACCAGCTTCGATTTCAATTTATATATTAAACAAGGACAGATATTTCGTGAATTCAAATTATAAATGCTACATATATTGAATTTTGCTAAAACTTTTAAGGCTTTTTACTGGTTTTATTATTATCTTATTAAAATGAATATTGCTATCAAGCATTAAATTAAAAGTAATGTAACCATAGTATTATTAATTGATTTCTATTGAATGTAGACAAAAATTTCTATATAAATTCTATCTTAAATATTAAATATAATAAATATTAAATATCTACGATCCACATTCACCTCGTGCATGAATTTTATCCGGTAAAACAAAATAACATCAAGAGCCAAATATCAATGCCTAAATTTAAACAGCGCAAAAGCATTGAGCACGTGCAGTAATATTCGAACGATTCCGATAAACAATTTAAAGCCTACGCAACATAACAATAATATTACTCGGAGGCCGCATATGGTGCATAATCTTTCCCCTTTCCCGTTTTCAATTCCCTTTAATCCTTGGCTACGAGGCTACGTATTGGAATACGGCTACGTTGTAACCTCACTTTGCAAGATCATAGAATTTCCATAGCCACCGAATATACATTTTCCGAACGTTATTAGGGATCCAATTCCCCTGCCGCTTCTCCTCGCACATACTTCTGTGTGTGCGGACGAAATATTACTGAAGTATGAATAAAATGATACCGTGGTACGTAATACTAGTTTTAACTTATTTTGATGTTGCTATGTTGGAGATAGTGAAATGGAATCTTAGGCGGAAAAACATATTTAAGTGATATAAGTCTGAGAATTAGTGGTATATTCGTAGATTAAAAAAAACATATATTAAAGCTTCGATATTCACCAGTCAGTCACTTTAATTCAATATAAAATCTAATCTAATCTAATACAATAAAAATACCGCAAATTCTTACCTTTACTAAGGGTCGACGGGTAAAGAATGGCAATAAGTATTTAGTTCGCCCCTTGCGTAAATCCAAGAGCAGAGATATTGAAAATAATTAATAAACAATATAAGTTTATATCAGTGAAAATACCACGTAACGATAAAATATTTCATTGAGGGTCGAAAATATTTTGTCTGTAGATTTTTTTTTAATTCTAATAGGAAAAATCTAAAATATTCTGAAAACTAAGCATTCATAATTCAAAGTATACAACACTTGTAAAAGAACTCATTCTGTGGACGGTCATCTGATTTGTTAGCGCAGTATACCAACAGATTATGACTGTTCGATTCCGAGATGGACAAATATTTGCGTGTTGAACATAACTACTCGTATATATTTTGGGTCTGAATGTATAGTTGTCTGTTCTTTTATGTAATACGTCTATGTTTAGAAAAGTGGCTACGTAATATATGTAATATGTTTATATATAACATATTTTATATGTAATGTTCATTAATAATATTAAATATTCAATATATTATATATGTATATCCTTCTAATCAGATCGCAACGAACAAAATGTACTCGTATCTGATTTAAGGCAGAAGAAATGTGTTGTTGACCCATTCATGTCTTTTAGGGATAGATTTGCCATAATTTATCATCACAAGGCCATAAATAGAAGTCAAACCATATATAATATTTATTAGTTATGGGACCGATTTACAATGAGGCCTATCTTTACCCAGTTTCTTACAGAAATCAAAATGAAAGCTCATGTCTACGTAATTGGGAATAAATTATTATTGGGAATAAATTAAATAATAATTATTATAAATCGGTCGGCCCCTAAGATGATGATTCGCAGAGATGTGGCCAGCTCCT
>DWEI01004886.1:0-11262 GCA_018245875.1 Mysoria ambigua
ATTACATATAAATATAAATAGATCACTCTATTTATTTAAATTACATGAGAAATATTACTATACCCTCACATATAATAAATATAAGTAATGGACGGACTCATCGCTAAATCGTTATTTGTTTCAGTTAAAACAAATTATGGGCTATACACACAACAATGGTATAATTGGTACATATACATTTATATATTCGTTTCCGGTTTGATAAGTAAAACGGTGGCTATAACTTTGGAATCATTAGCAGGTGAGTGGAAATCAGGTTTTCTGAGTAATAAAACTAGTAAATAAATTTACACTTGATACCCAGTCTAAGCACAAAGTTGAGGTTCGTTTTAATATTATACTAACTTGTATTGGACTTTTCAATAATATATAATTAGGCAAGATAATTTAATAAACGGACCCCAAGCTATATTTTGGCTTGCGACGCAGACTACGACCAAGATCCTTCTCGTTCTGAGAGGAGACCTTTGTGCAATAGTGGAGCAATAAATTGGCTGGTTATTATGATAATAATTTAATAGATTTACCTCTTCAATATTTTGGAAGAGGAGTTGGTGGTCACTCGGAGCGATGAGGTCCGCTCGTTCTGCCAACGGTGACACGAATCTGACGAGTCCAAACTGGAGGCAGGTGGCATAGTGCTGTTCTCGAGCCACTACGGCCAGAAGTGCGCGCTTGCGACCGTCCGTGGATAGGCCAGGTATCTGTAGACAGATTAACCAAAGTTTTGACGTGTGTCAATTTTTGTTTTTAAGAAGTGGGTAAATGTGATCTGTCTTAGTTTATAACAAGGATGTTTTTACTACAAGTACTGGATAATCTAAGTTAGACACCGGCTTCTCACAGAGAAAGGTTGAAACATAGTATTCTACCTTAATTTTATTTAACAGAGACGTCTCTTGAGGAAAAATGAATGATTCATCTTATTGTATATATTAAAATAGGTGTAGACGCTATCGTTTCTGAATATCTAGTACGATTTATCTTCTGATTATTACAACTAAAAACGGATATAAGTTGCTACAATGATCATTAAACATTATTATGGTTAGACGCCTTCATAAAACTAACTATAAAATTACCCAGAGGTTGGTTGATACGCTCTATTGAAGGAACACAGTTCATACCTGTGGTTACAATAGAATAATAATTTTGTGAGTGTTGTGGGTAAACTAAAAACTTAATGAAAAACTTTTCCAGGGTTTATCAAATCACAAAAAGGCCTTGTACGTAAAAATGAAACCTTCATTTATCTGCTGCTGCTGATCGACGTTATAATTTTATTTTAAATTAATTGATTTCACATGTTATTAATTAATTTTCATCGGTACCTGTTCTAATTGACTATTTTTATTTATTATAATTGTTAGGTTGTCATAAAGTTTCATATAAAGTTTACGGCATATTTGTATGAGTATGCTTACTTACTTATAATATAAATTACTTACTTACTTATAAATTATAAGAATTATTCAATTCTATACTAATTACAGAGTAAGTTTAATTTTTCATTTACCAAAATTGAAAAAAAAACCTGCATAAAATTATCAAGGAACAAAAAATATACTTCTATATAATATTATATTTCAATTCAATATTTTTTTATGAAAGTATACTCTTATAAAAATATGCCATGAAACTCTATACGAATTGGTGATATTTATATAAAAATACATACACGAATTACTAATAAATTCATGGATGTGAGCAACGAGATCCTCAAAAACTTGAATACAAAATCATAAAAATCTGTGAAACATTCAAATTCAAAAATTCTATTTCAATATGTATCTACAATATCTTCTATAGTATATATGATACATTCATTGATTTAATAAATGAAAGAACATGTCATTGCTTTTATTGGCTTTATACTTTCAATCCATTCGTTTATTTAAAAGTAAGTAGACTTAAGCGTAAATATTTAGATGAAATCGGTAACACTTTACAAGAAGGCTAGGTTAAAGTTTTTTTTTTAATAAATGAGTACGGGTGACGAATTTAATTAATTTAGAAGAGGTGAAGTAAGTGTGCTAAAACTGTACCATGTAGATGTTCATAATATTTGCCTACACCTATAGTAAATAGGTGTGAGTGTATGTTCACCTCATAACTTTAGCACACTGTAAGGGTCAATATAGCACACTGTAGGTCGTATAAAAATGTAAAAAAGTAAAAAACTCCAATAAGATTTTGGCGTGTGAATTGTAAAAAAGTATCGCAGCCCGTTCATTATCATTGTATTCTCGCTTGCTTTCAGTTCTGTTTTATGGATTAAATTAATTTAGGTACATGGAATCTAAGTAATCCTAACGAGTCAGAAATTCCCAAACCATTTTTGTATTAAAAAATCTTTATAGCGTAAACTTTTTATATACCGCCCTGTTTAAGACGTTATTTTGAATCTATACAAAAGGAAGTACTGATATAAGGCTGAAAATTTGTTATAATATAAAATACAGACATTAAAACATTACACATTAAAACATTATGTGAATATAATAAAATTTTGCTTTATCTATTGCAATAAAGAGTTCTCAATTATGGTTATTGTCTTACTGTATAATATTATTTTAACTAAATAAATTCATGTAGTACCTACCTAGTACTGATGTAACGAATGCCGCTTTCTGAACATTCCCGAATGCGGATGCGAATGCGAATGTCTGCTAGTTACATTTGCGAATGCGAATGCGATTATTCAATTTTTGATAGAAAATTTCGTAGAAGAATTTGTTTTTTATTATTTTAATTGCATTACATATTTTTTGCGTCGAGGTTCTATTGAAAATTTAATTGTTAAGCTTCATTGAACAAAGTAAAGAAAATAAATAAATAATATCACATAATAAACTGATAATTGATAAAATGTGATCACTAAGTTGCTCCTTTGTGTTGTATTATAAACCATAAGCAATAAATGTATTTTGATCTTTTAATTTTCTCTTCCTAAATTTATATGCGCGAAATATTCGCATAACTTTCGCAAAATTTTTGCGAATGCGAATACGAATATTCGTTATATTTCTAGTACCCAGGAAGGACACGATTAGTTTATTTTCACTGTGTAAGCAGCACATATAGATTTACTAATGTTCAAACAAAATATCAAAAACTAGCTTGGTTAGGCGCATCAAAGTCTTTCATAATCAATTATGTATTCGGGCAAGAATGTAATTTGAGTCAACTTAGAATTTATCATAGTGGAGTAAAGTATTCTTTATAGCTTAAATGAAGTTATATCACAATACTTTCTCTTATAATAATTAAATAGTTAATTATTTGTTTAAGGTATGTTTTTAAATATAAATTATAATAAATTGATATGAGAAATGATGTGAGGATTGTGGTAGTGGTAATGACAGTGGTGGTATAAAATAAACACAAAAAAATTAAAGCAATAAATTTATTTGCGCTTAAAAATAAGAAACATAAATTAAGAATGAAACGAAATAATGATAACAGGAACCAAAATTTTTATGACAAAAAATATAAATTAAATTATGATACAAAAATTAAAATTGTGCTCGTAAAATAATAGAAAGATTAACACAAAAAACACAAAGAAAGAAAAATTAATTCTCGACGACTATACTAATACGATGATAACACACGACCAGTTAATACAAATGAATAAATAAAAAAAAAACAACAAAATAAATTAACAAATACATTGTTCTTAAACGTAACGATTCCCCGTTAAAAGCATTTTATGATAATGATAAATTAAAAAACAAAAGAACTGTATGACCGCATTTCGTCCTCTCGCCAACTCTCGGATGGACTCGAGTACAATTCTCAGTTGTCAGACAAAAATCTTATTTCTACGAACGATATTAAAACCTCTGTACAACTACAAGCGAAGATATAAAATAAAGAGCAAACTTTGTTATTTTAATAGTGGAATGTAATAAGAAGTACATATTCTCTACAATTCTCCGAGTGTATAAAATAAATAACAATAAAATACAAAGTAAAACCGTACATGATTGTAACGGATTTTACTTAGATATAATTAATTGAAAAATACACACACAAATAAATTACAAAAGTGTCACTTCTACTTATATTTACTCTATGACGATTCAACTAGGTCTACGCTAGCACCACTTTCCGTTAAAATTTAGAATTTCCATTTCGAATAATATTTCATTCCAATAATTTTGCAACAGATGACTAGTACGAATTTAATTCGAATTGTCACTGGACTGTATATAGGTTTAGTGTGGGTGAAGAAAGTTTTCCCAAATATTAAAGTAGTAAGTAAGTACGTAAGTAGAAGTGTGCGTTAAATCAAGTTTTGAAGTACGTTAAAATCAATGAACAATTATTATGAGTAAAGTTTCGAGCAGACGATGACGCCCATTAAAGTCAATGCAAATAACATTATATTATTATGAGAGCGAAACCTTTGACATTTTGTATATATGAAATACATGTACGATGTGCGCTAAAAACGCTTTAAAAAATAACGCAATAGAAAATCTAATACTCGTCGATGTAAAAGCGTCAGGTTTACGAGGACGTTGCGATCTCGAGGCGCGACGGGGCCGGCGCCGACGCCGGCCGCCGCGCGGTCGCCGCGGCCCATGACCAGCCAACATTGGTCGGGAATAGCCAATGTGTAGCCGATAATTTGAAGATAATGATGCTTAATGAAGTTACAAATGTTTGTTTACATACTTAATGACATTTGTAATAAATGTTTCATGAATTGCTTTAACATAATATTTAAGACTTCAGAAATTCAACTGTTTTACCTCTTTTCTCTTCTCGAGTATTGCTAAGGAGTACAAGACGCACCTATATATTGAAAACTTTCTCCGTTATTACACTAAAAACTACCACGACCCAGTGACCTCAAAATTCCGTAATCCGAAACTACGAGCCAAACTATACTATGATGCCGTTACCGACCTCCTTGGAGAAGGTGACCTGCGGCAGGTGCAGCTTGCGGCGGTCCAGCGACTGGCTGGTGGAGGAGCAGGCGGTGGGCGGGCGCGCGGCCGCGGCCGGCGACGCCAGCGCGGCGGCGCGCGGCGAGCGCGGCGCCGGCGAGGCGGCCGCCGGCGCCGGCGCCGGGCCCGGCCGCGGCCGGACGCCCACTCCGTTTTGCGGCACGCGTCTAAAGGTTTCAAGGTTCAGAGTCTGGCCAGCAGATCTGGAGGAGACAATGGAAAATTTTCATTATTAATTTCAAAATGTTTATGTAGATAGTTAGTTAAGTAATTAATTGAGAAATGATATTACTGTGACAATAATAATTGTGTCCATGTAGAATGTGTAGAATTCAATCTTTTAGAAGAGTAAATTGAAGTACAATGATAAAGATTTATTAAACGGGAAAAATAGAAACGGAGTTTGTATAAGGTATTTCTACTTACTTTACAAGATTTCGTACTTCTTCTTCAGGGGCGGTTACGACGTTTTTATTTCCAACAAAGACAATATAGTCTCCGGCTCTGAGACCGGCCCTTTCGGCGGAGCCACCTGCTGCGACTCTTTCGACCCTGGGGGGCCTCGTCCACACAACCGTGAAGCCGAACCCACCGCCTCCGCCACGCACTAACCTGTGACAATTCATTGGACGTATTTAAAAAAATACAACGTAAATGAACGAGACCGTACCAAAAATACTATTTAAAAAAAGAATAAATTGAAATATAGAAAACAATTATAGAAAAGTTTAAGAAAGCAATATTAAATCCCAAATATATCATACAAATATGATAAAACAAGCTATGTTATATTATTATCGTGACTCTATATTTATTTGGACGCTTTTCAATATCTATGCGTTTCACCTTGACCTGGGCAACCTAAATGTATTCTTTGCGGTACGCCTACGTCTGATTTGTATCTTTATATTAATATCTCAATAAATTATTTGGATTTGTAACAGTTTTATAGGAATTTAAATTGCTGTATTCTAGTTTGTCGCGAGTATTTTGATTGCAATAATAACAATATACGGCTATATGTAAGTACATTTCTGACATGCTTGAATCATCGGTACACTTACTTTCTGGTCGTGGTGAACGGGGTTCTGCCACTTCTCTGTGCGCGGCGCGGGGCGTTGGGGTCCTCGGGTGGGTCCAGCTCTAGGTAGCGGAGGAAGAGATGCTCATCAGCTTCCCGCTGCAGCGCGGCAGCCACCTGCGCCTGTTGCGCAGCAGTGGTGGCCGGCCCGTTCGCGGCCACTGCTGCAAGTTGCCACAAATTACTCTTTGTTTACTTCCTTATGCTCTGTCATTCATCTCACACATATTATATTCACAAGTATCGGGAACCCTCAAATAAATTTGTATGAGCGGACACCTACCCGAAATTTGACCACATTTTGGAATGCTTACCTGTACAGATCCCTGGGACTATAACTGTGCCAGGGCTATAAGCTCTGTACATATGAATGATTAAACAGGTGAGGTCTGGGCTATATTGCACCGAAAAATCGTTGTAATTACCCTTGTCGGTGTGCGTTTCCTTGGCACCGTCATTGGTGCTCGTCTCCGTGTTGTCGGTGGCCATCTTGCGGGCGGTCACGCTCGCGCATCCGTCCCGCGGTGCGCTCGGGCCGCGACTGTTGCCCTGCTGCAGGAAGTACGTGCCGGTGACGTCGCCTTTAACAGCATCTTTTAGCGGGAACGAGACGCATCCTAGGAACTCGCTCCGCCTGTAACAAGTTGACCGGCTGGTTAGATTTCATTAGTTCCTGGTACTGTAATGAAATGCATGGGGTGCTAGAAAGAAAGCCTCCGCGAGCGGCGATTATGTCACATTTATTACGAACATACACTGCCCGGCGTACCTTTTACCTTTCACCACGATTGCTGATCGTACATGATCAGCTATCGACTCCACGACGAAGTAGATACTATAATCTGAACATTTATTTTTTCGTCTCATTTTGTAGTTAGTATCAAGATATTTAATAGATGTAAGTTACTATCAAGATATTTAATTGACTATAATTTCTTTGTGAAGGATGAAGATATAAAGTAAAACTACTACTGAAGAACTCAGAACATACATAAGTGCCAAATATTTTCAAAAGAATAAATATGAAATATTACGCTTCACCATTACGCTGTAGTTTTGAAAGGTGAAAGTAGGTAAGTAATTAATAGGGACGATAACATTTTTTGTAGAAAAATTAAAACCTAAATATAAGTTAAAATTGAGGCTTGAGATATAAAAAAACACGCAAAGTTATTACATATTATCACGCGCGAGTTTTCGTGGTTGAGTTAAATAAGTTTACGTTGTTGTGTAAATTTTCATAGTAATAAAAAAATACAAATTGTGACCTATAATTTATTCACACACTGTTAAAATTTAAGATCAGGATTATCTACAGATAACTCCATGACACAGCACATACAATTTACATACGGACAACAACAAATACATGAAATGGAATTTAGAATTATTTAGAAATGTTAAAGATTACCCCACAGAGTAAGCGAAAATTCAATAACAGTTTTATTCAGAATGTAATGATAATGGACATTTTTCATCTTCTAACTTAAGTTTAAAAAATTTTAGACAAACTCAATGTGTTGCCAATGACCTTGTTCGTTTAAAGTTACTTGACGATGGGCCGGCACGCAGTTTATGCAATGTAATCGCGGTACTTTTTCTAAAACAAATGATTTATCATCGATATGAATAGCGATAATGTTCTAGGTAACCGTGACTTGACACACATAAAACACAATCGTAACTTTTATCTAGCATGACTTTAGGCTTCGCGTTCCACTTCTCTGTTTATTTCGAATATCGTGGTGTGGCAAGTGGGTCTGCAGGTTTGTAGCTCTATCTAAGGTGTGACTTTCAAATAACGAGGCTTTGTGATGATTTAATGACGTTGTCATTTGTGCCGCTTTATTATTTGTAAAGAGAATTTCGGCTCAAATTTTTCATAAACAAATCTTTTATTTGACCTGCCAGCTATCACTTGCATTCAAAAAAACTTGTGCCATTCATATCCATTTATATATCTTTCCTGTTATCTTTGCTGGAATATTATTCTTGATTCCATTGATTCATTTTCTATCAATTTTCACTTAGTTAATATAACTTGGTTTAAAACTTTCGTTAAATTATTATTGGATTTCAACTGGACATTTTATTATTCAACATAAACATCTCAATCCAATGTAAAAGGTCGAAATTGTTATTTTAAATTTACTGCATGTTTCTGGTGTTATTATGAGTATCTTAATATTCTTCATCTGCGGAGGGTTTCTGAAGCGTGTTTTTATAATGAGCATACAGCCGAGGTAAGTGTTTCATGATGTATGAATAGCCTGCATGTTTGACGATTTCACGAAACGCTATCGAGGGAGAAAGTTTCGTGAAGTACCTTTGGAGGTCAATTAGGTAATTAGGTACTAAATCCTTGGCAATAGAGCTTGTTTAGACTTGTTTAGACCTCTATTTTAGTGGTCTGAAAATAATATAAATATTTATTTCCTTCACTTTATTCATTGTCGACAAGTAAATAAAAGGCGATAAAGTTTCGTGGCTCATTACATACATTTTATTGTAATGTTAATATTAATACTTTGATAATTGTATAATTTTATTTTTAATATTCAATGCTTTTGGTACCAATATTTTCTCCATTTATTTCAGAATTGTTCAGAAAAAATGACGTTCACGGTGATATATTTCCATGTTTTATTTTCTGACTTCACACGGGATGCAGTTAGGAGTTCTAGTTGTTTTTAGTATTTATCATTTATTAAAGAGTAGATTACTCTCATATGTCATTGCAATTATGTATTACTAGTGGTTGACGACTGTATTACTGATGACAGACTCTTTAGAGCTACGTTAGAACTCGGGCAAACGAATCCATAATCAATATAGATCTCTAAAAACTCGCCATTCAAACTGTCCTTATATAGCGTTATATAAAGTAACGCCCACATATATTGCAACCAAGTCGCCACTCGATTGCATAACCTCAGTTCGTCGTGCTCCTGCCGCCCGTGGTTCACTTCCATTTATATCAACATGTTCATTAGTTCATTAGTATCCGCCTCGCAGTGCGAGATGTGTATTACGAGACCTTTAATTGCATAATTGCCTAATATCCTTGTATTAACGACCATTCCGTGCGGCAATTTTCAGTTCAAACGCGATAAGAGTGTTGAAACTTCCGAAATTGGGTAATCTGATATATAAAATTTTTGAGTGTTTAATTTCCTTTGACACTATATTAAGAAATTTTGTTACATAAGCTTGTTGACAGATTTTCACTTCTCATGTTATTGATTATATGCAACTTTCCTATTTCATATTATTTATATTATATGTTGGAACTAAATGTTAGACTTTTATTCATTTTTATTCGTGTTTGGAAAATTAAACACATATTTTGTACATGATACTTACGTCTATTATTAAATAATGGCTAGTTAATCTATCATTAAATAATTGGTAGTTAATCTTCTGTTGTTATTTGTAGGTTAAACATACATAGAACATCAATTTTCCCATGATTAGGTTCTCAATTTACTTCTGAGCTTTGGGTTTCTTAACATAATATACATTAAAAAGTGTTATATTGCATAGACATTTATATATACAACACACATATCTATGGGATGTTCGTGCAAGTTCTTCCCCTAAGGTTTCACATAAGCTTCTAAGACATGCAAGGGGCTTGTTTCACAAAGCCGTTCTTCCTCGTCGCGATATACATTGGTGTGCAGATCCATGCGTACTAGAGTGACTGGGGACACCAAGCGGGATGACTTACGCAGACAGATGTCACTTTTCCTCGTTAATCGACGGGTTGTGAGCGGTGTCGGCCTCGGTCTCGGCCTCGGCCAGCCTGTCAAGGATATCGGCCGGCAGGCTGTTCTTTCTCACCCTGGGCTCGGGGGGGTCCCATTCGGGGAGGCTATTCTTTCTGTTAAGGTGTAGGTTTCGGTGCGCGTGCTGGTGGGAGCAGTGCTGCCGGGGCGGTGGGTCCTCCTTGCGCGCCTGACTCAGACCGGCCACCGTTTGCGACACGAACGACATCCTTTGTCCCTTCTACTCTAAGTTTTACTTTACCAACGAGGTCGTTACTGCAAAATTTTTACAATCATGTCACTCGGTGTTTTTATCAACTAACGTACTTAATTAATAGTGGATATTTCGCACTCTGGTTGGTTATGTTGTTAATGCCTAATGAAATCAATCACTGGCTGTGTAAGATTTCACTTCTGTCGTTCGCCAGTGTTCCCTGACATGAAGTATACTAATAATCGATATTCTGTCATTAGTCTGAATAAAAATATTTATATCTCCTAATTTATTAAATTCTTACCGCGCTTTCATCGGAAAACTGTCAATTAATCAAATGATTGATGGTAGATACCGGTTACCAGTGTATATGGTAACGTGGTAGTGAATTCCATTAAAATTAATAACGAGCTTTTTAAACTAAATTGAAACTTTTCGTCTAACATACAATTATTTGTATCTACAGTAAATTGAAACTGTGTGCATAATTTCAAATAATTTATAAAAAATTGCAAGTGAAGGGAATCTTTCATGAACACAAATTTCTAAAATTCTTGAGCTTTCAACGTGGAAATTTTCGCTTGTTTTGTTCAATAGCTATTTCGAAATATGTACTATGTCTCTACTTTGAACAATTTAAACATTTAAATGCGATAATTTCTATTCTGCGTTAAAGGGCACAGGCAGTATCAAAGGTTGAGGTGGAGGAACAAATTGTAGGACAACACGCGAGGAGGTCGTTGCCGATGAATTGGTGATTCACACAAATTGTTTCTGTGTTACACCGGATCGAGGGTTGCCTTATGATCACCAGATTAAACGCGATTGCTTGGAAATTGTGATCGGATGTAAAATCACCCGCCAACACTGAACGGTTGGATGGAATTTTAATACATGGTATTCAATACATTGAGATCTTATTTTTGAGCGGCGATCGTACTATGGCAGGCTTACACATTTTGTCCGAAAATGATCGTGGTGGAGAGCAAAAGACCCTGATGAACAATGCACCAGTTTCTTTTAAGTAATGTGATGGGTAATTAAATAATTAATAAACAATATCTGTAACTGAAAAGCTAAATGACTGTCTACGGCCTGTAAGCTAAATAACTGTCTGCTAGTCTTCGGGCCAAATCCGGGTCTATTGGATTTTACCTAACTTAGATTTTGTAGTAGTGACTCGGAGTCTGGATGTATGCCCGGTATATAGCAACGGAATCAACCACGTATTCTATAGTGGAA
>DWEI01004887.1:0-11261 GCA_018245875.1 Mysoria ambigua
GGCCCCGACGGCCGGTGAGTGCGATCCTCTCTGCGCGGGCCGGGGTTCGTTTCCTGGCACCTACCTCTTAATAAATTGCGCATTTTAAATGAAAAAACTATCGGGAGGGAAAAGGCACACCTTAGAATTCACGTATAATGTTTTTTAATGAGTGAGCAGTCTGACAAGCTGCACTCGGCCAGCGTGGTGCACTACGCCCTGAGCGCTCGTTCTGAGAGACCAGACCAGCGGTGGACCGACAAAGGGATAGAAACACAAATGTAAAGGACCCGGTCCTCGCTCGCCACTCCTCCTACACTAATGTTGACTGTTTCTCTTCAGGCGGCGGCGTCGCAGCGTGCGGCCCTCGCCGCGCGGGCCGGGGGGCGGCGTTGCGCCGGGCAGCGCTAGCGTTGCGTATATACGGTTCATTTCATTAAAACGCTACTAGAAATATTACTCTTCAAGTCCAATAATGTTTATTTTAATTGACCTTGCTACTTTGGCATATTTTGAATTTGTACTGATATTTTGAATTTTACTAATGAAATAATAATTACAAAATTACATGTATCGTATTCCCTCAGCTGCCAAGTTTGAATTTCTGATACGAAATATTTAAATCACTGCCTAATATGAAATAAAAATGTACAATTAATTTGAATTTAGAGAACGAAAACGTGACGTACCGAGTGATGTAAACGAAAGCTGCAACACTCATGCTAAAGAGACGTATCGTAAAGCGACGACGCGCGGCGCCGAGCGCGGGCGTCGGGGACGGCTTGCTGCTGGCCGGCGAGCGCGGCCGGCGCGCCGCCGGGGCCCGAGTGTGCAAGGATCGCAACAGATCAGTTTTTATTTATTTGTTTTTTTTTGTTATTTTATTTTTTATATTCAAATGTTTATTGCAAAATGTCAATGTTGGAGGCAGAGAGCACGATAGATTGATAGAGAGCAAATATCTCTATCCATCTAATATCGTGCTCTCTGCCTACCCCGTAAGGGACTCGGCGTGAAGATATATATGTATGTCAATGTTGTAATTGTAAACACATAGTATTTGTCATCGGTCGTAAATCTAAACGTGTAAACAATAAATGTAGTTAATCAAAGGTCAATTTGTGGGCGATGGTTGATACGATGTGGCATCTCGGGGGAGGCGGGGAGAGCTGGTCCATGTGGAGGGGGACGGGGCGCGGGCGCGCCACGACGGCCGGGCACGCGACGGCCGGGCACGCGCCCGGCCGCAGCACGCCCGCACCGAAACGCTTCGAATATGTTGTAGACATCTGTGTAAATATTCATATTTATCTTTCATTTGTCATATTATCGGTTATCATATTTATTTGTTGGAACATGGAATCTGTTAAACGTGTTGTTGCCTCGGCTGGCTTGTACGTTGTGTATCAAAGGAAATATTATTTCGGTAGCGATTTAAGTAAAGCATACGAGCTGCAGCCTCATTGTACGAAAAGTGTCGACGACCGAAGTTGTATTGTTGTTTTTTATTTTATTAAATTAATTAAAATAGAAATTGTTTATGCGACTGGGCAGCGGCGCGTGGCGGAGGCCCGGCGGCTAGCCCGGCCGATTGTATTTTGCTTTACAGATTATCTCGCGGGTCTCTAACGAGTGTTGCAATTGTATAAGTTGGATGATTGTAAACATATCTCTATGTATTGGATGTGTAACTGGTTTTGTTGCTGGTAATATAATTTCAAAAAAGAAATTTGCATTTAAGCAACATGTGAAATATTTAGTACAATACATTTTTCACTTCCCATATTATGAAAAAAGGAAAGATATTTGAAGTTAGTGTTAAAGATTATAAAGTAAAGTATTCCAAGTGATGATATTACATTTAGTTGCGGTATGCTAAGAAATGTTATGCATATGGATCAAAATGTACCAAATGATGAATTGTTAGCGTTTCAGACATTTACTCTGCTCTGGCATTCCTGGCGCATTAGCTATTATAATCATTAAAATAATATGAATAAATTTCCAGTCAATAAATCTTTTCGATATAGTAAAACCGGTTCGTAACAAGCAGGATGTTACGAGTGCAGGCTGAGTCAGTGTTCTAGCAGACGTCGAGGCGGCGCTCGGCGGCGCTCGGCGGCGCTCGGCGGCGTTCGGCGGCGTTCGGCGGCGTTCGGCGGCGCTCGGCGGCGCTCGGCGGCGCTCGGCGGCGGCGGCCGGCGCGCGCGCTCCCGAGCGCTCGTCACCAAGTTGCATTTTGCACACTGAAAATGGCGCTAGATGTTGACATCAAGCAACCAGATACGATGTGCCCGCCCACTCATACACTCCGCGTTGTCATACTTGTATGTTGTTACAAAGTGAGGAAAAATATGTTTCATTTTAACGGCTTAGCAGATTCATTGCAATGTTTAAAGAGGTAACGTACGCTGTGGGTCGCGGCCGAGTAACTTATCGATGCACTCACCTTTCTACCTCACTGCCTGCTACAAACAAAACATCCCCCAACTGTTCTTGTATTGTGTAGGGTGGCTTAATAATGCAAATAATTTGTATATGCGTGTGTTATTGTGTGGATGGCGAACATATCGTGAATACAATTATTGTAGGTTGAAATATGACAATAACATGGAAGAAAATCATGTATTTTTTCTAAACGTAACAGATGCGCTCCCCGGGGGGTGACTGGGGATGTTCTTGACTAAAGCGGCGTCGTATTCAGTGAGAAAATTGTAACTTTCCTAACTAGTACAATTGATAGATCGATGTTATAGAACTATTCATTATACGCGTTAAATTTAGCAAAGAAAAAATACTATTTACTAGAAAATTATATACTGTATCATAAATGATAATGGTGACAAACAGCATGGTCCATACAAATACTAACAGCGCCTAGCACTCTGGGGCCCGCAGTGGGCGGCGCAGGACATGCTCATGGTAAACAATATAGCAAAGTAAAAATATCTGTCGCAGCACCTACTGTATGTTGGGCTTATGAGAGGTCGATTGTATATGAAGACCTGCTTGTGAATGTTTATTCATACTTCTACTGATAAAAGGCTAAGGTCCTGTAATTTTATATACGTATGTGAAGGAGTGCAACGGTCCAGTTAAAAATAGCCGTTCATATACTCGTCTGCGGCGGCTCCAGCGCGGGCCCCGAGCCTGCCGCCAGCGACATCCGGGCGACTTGAACGAGATTCTCTACATCTGTGACGTAGGCCTTTCAAAATTGCCAGCAGTGTTTGTATGGACGATGTTCGTTGCGCCGAGCCCGCGCCGTGACGTCACGCCCGCGCCGGTGACGTCACGGCGCCTACGTGTCGGTGCACGAGACCTGTGCCTACCGCCTCGGGACATGTTGTTAGGTTGTGTTAGAACAATAATAAACTTTGATCGGACGCGCGTTAGTTTTAATGCCGACCGGCTCGCTACCCAGCTTCCCGCCCGTGACCCATGACACGGACCTACTCCCAACCGTAGAATCATAAAAAGGTTATTTAACAAAACCAAACGCCACGTAAATTATTAACATGTATTTATTGAGTTTCACTATCTACAATTAATTACAAAATACATTTAAGTATACATTCATAAATTTAACGACTTTAACAGAATACATCGGTTTAATTTTGGATTGAAATATGTAATGAACAAAACATTGTATATTTTTCTAAATTATTACTTAGATATTTAACAATTAATAAAGGAATAATTTCAAATTCACAAAGAAACCTGACAAAAATGATACAATAGACGAATGGTAATCTATTGTTCTGGACGAGTCTCGACATACAGGTATCGGTGGTGACATGAACAATTTGTTATTCTATCTAGAGGTACATCGCATACTTGGCTGATGTCTGGCTATTCACTGGCACGTATTTACATTTAACTTACAGATCGATTACACTGATATAATATTGTCGTGTTAATGAGTTAATACATTTTGGTTAACTCCTCTGCCGCTCGGTACACATGGCGCTGGCCGTCTGTCTGTCTACTCTATAGGGACCTATGTAATGTTTTCTTTTGTAAATTGAATATTATACACCATTCTACTTACGATACCCACAATTGATCTATACAATAATGATTCAGGGACACGCAGGCTGCGGGCGCGCGGTCGCTCGCGGCGCCCCGCCAAGCGTCTCCGCCCAGAGAAGCAGAGCAGGGCCACGCTCGCAGCGAGGCTGGGCGGTAACGTTTCTTACGACTAACATGTGACATCAGATAGTGTCCACTGCTCATCACCGTCTGCGTTCCTGGGGACGGCTGCAGCGGTGAGCAGTAGTGAGTAGTAGTGGTGAGCTATTGATCGTAAAAAAATAAAGGAATTAATCCTTCAGCGGCCGGAGTACCGTGCGGTGGATAGATCCGAGTCTAGGGATTAAAGAGTTACAAAAACGTAAAGGAATATTTTTATCGTTACCACATATTGAGACAAAACAATAATATCTAACAAAATTTTGAACCGTCTCTAGCACTTTCGCGTCTTTTTTATTCCCCTCATGTAAAAAAACTCAGTACTTGGGTCGTACGTTCCGCATCCCACATATGAATAATAGAATACATAAAAATGAGAATGTTATCGGTGCTCTTAGAAACGATTAATGTTCTAAGTAAAAATAATTATTTCATAGGAACGCTTAATGGACGACAAAATATGTCTTCTAGTATCAGGGGTGTTCGAGATTATTCTTCGTGAACAATTTTAAGTTCAACTTGTGTAGAACCTCATATTCTATTGAAATCTTACAAAAACCTGTTGGATTTGTAACGCGCAAAGGCGCTTTATTTTAGCTAGTCGGCGACGCTGTGGGAGATATGGTCCAGCTCGACAGACGCGGCCAGCAGCGCCACGACCGCAGCGTTGTCTGTTTACCCGCACGGTCGGTAGCTGCCACGCCACAGGTCCGGCGGGCAGACCTCGCCCCGCTGACGAGAGACCGTCTGGTCCCGACTAGGTGCAGCCTGTGCCGCGGTCACCTGTCATTTCATTCATCACATATCGTACATAATCCCCTAAGACACGTTCGTTCCCAATGCTACACGCAGACGCAGGCGGCCTGGCGGCCCGCGGCCGGCGCCGGCGCCGGAGCTCGCTGCAGCGGCGACGGCACACTATGTATGACGTCATCTAGCGCAGCGGCGGACTCTATAAATCATTCATAAAATAGTTTCTCTTCAGTTCCTCGAAAACTTGTACAGACATATAAGGAAATCCAAAAATACAAAAACATTAAAAAATTCACATTGTATAATATAAATATTGATAGATTAATAGGAATTGTAGATTGCTTACAAAATTTATGAGATTTTCAGTTTTACATGTATTTACATCAAGTTTATGTATCATATAAGATATAACACCGAATTAGTAATAAGTATATCTATATACTGGCCTATATTTGTTTCAAGTGACTTAAGAAATTAAGGTCAATATGAATAGGTATATTAGATTTTATACAACATAAATTATTTGTGTAATTCAGGGCTTCTTAAACTTTAGTCATTCACGATCCCATTCATGATTGCGAGATTCTTGACGACTCCATACAAATATAAAAGAAAAATAAATTAATATTTTTTGATGATTTTATTATTAGGTACCAATAACTAAATAGGCACCGATATTTAGCGGTGGCGGCGAGGGCGGGAGTCGGCGGCGCGCCGTTCGCCAACACGTGCGCCACCGCCGCGCTAGCAGCGGGTAGCCACGGCACAGCAATGGTCCCCGCTGCGGCGGAGGGGCTCTAAGCCTACAACGAATGCGCGTGTCTAGCCTAGTGTCTGGAGGTCGCGACCCATAGTTTAAGAAGCCCTGGTGTAATAGAATTCTATTTATAGGTTTGCTTTTATATTTAAATATAATTTTTATTAAGTACTAATAAATTCAATAAGAAAGGAAAAATAGACTCCATTTGTTCTGTCAGAGAATACAGATAGTGACGGCCAATGAGATTATTGTAACGTTATTTTAGCAATATCGAGTTTCGTTCGTCGGGTGGTGAAGTATGCAATGCGAGCCAGAGGGTGGCGTTCGGCAGCGCTCGGGCGACGTCGGCGACGCTCCGGGGCGCTCGGGTGCGCTCGGCCGCGCTCGGCCGCACTCGGTGCCTCGGGGGGCGCCGGGCCGCGGTCAGGGGAAGCGCACGACGCTGGTGCCGAGCGCGGCGGCGCTGCACGCGTGCGCCAGCGCCGCCTCGAACTGCTGCGGCGGGAACACCTGCGCCGCGCGCCGCTCCGCGTTACGCGTACCCCACATCGAGGGGCGATAAACCACATTATGCTTCGCCATTACTTAATTGTGGAACGACATGTTATCTCGAAAGATTTTTAGACGTTGACATATTCATTGGATCCTTAAATATGAATAGATAAATCTGGAGCCCGTAAATTCTAGTCTGGTGCAAAAAATAGGTCACTTTCGTCTATTGCATAAAATCACTTGCCCGCGAACGTTACCTTGTCGAGCGCGGGGGCCACGTGGCCGGCCTCCACCAGCCGGCGCAGGCCGTCCAGCCCCTGCGCCAGGTAGTGCTCGTCCTCCAGCCAGTCCGTGTGAGTGCCGCAGCCGACCATCCACTGCGTACAATGTCACCAACATATGGTTAGAATGTTGTCAAATGTTTTATTGTTATTATTTTTGTTTTAATTTATCGTTTTGATTAATATCTTGTGATAGTATTATAAAAAAACATATGAGTGCTTTAAGTGTTTCCTAGGAATTTTTTTATTAAAATTACGTTTCAATTCATCTTTTTTTGTGCAGTAAAAAGGATACTATAGTTTTTGTATTATACCAAATGACCCATAAAAATAAACACATTGTTTTTACGGGGTAGGTTAAGTATATAGGGTTTTCACAGGAATTGTTAAATGGGACGGGATCTCATACTCGATCTTCACGACGCCGCAAATTTTCGTAGGCAGCGTGGACTAATTACTGACAGTGCGAAAACTTGATTAGAGATCTACACACGAACATCATACTGAAAGGTAGAAGGAGAAAAATAAATGACGGCGCGTGCAACTGCAAGCTGAGCTCACACGAGTGTGTAATCAGTTTTCCAAACGTGTTAAAAAATATGTATATATATTGAGCAATAGAGAGGAGCGGCACCCGCAGCAGGCGCCAGCAGTAGAAGCCGGCGCACAGCAGCGGCCAGGTCGGCGCCGGCAGCGCGTCCGTCAGCAGCGCGCGCCGCAGCGGCCGCACGCCGCCGCCCGCGCGCGCCCTGCCACAGTCAACGCGCCGTTCAGAACAATCTATCAGTTACCAGTTTAAACCTTCTTATACCGCATTTATATTAAAAACACTTCCTACGAATTTTTTGAACTTATTCCCATGAAATTTCCGTTGAATTTGATGACGTCAGAGCACTTAGGCATTTTACGAACTTGATAATCGCGGCGGGACTCGGCGCCGGCGGCGCGGGCGCGCCCGCGGCCGGGCAGCACAGCGCGGCGTCCCACAGCCCGGCGCGGCCCGCGTGCTGCTCCACCGCGGCCCACGACGCCGCGGCGTCCGGGCCCGCGTCCTCCAGGTTTATGAACTCTTGAGCGCCTGGACATTCCGATAATAATAATATTGCTTTATTTTATAAATTCAAATAAATTAGACAAGACTAAGGTAATATGACACGGTGAATTTAATAAAGCATAACATGATATTTAAAAAAAATATCCCAAATATTTTTTAATAAAATATATACATATCATATCTGTAATCCTTGAAGAGATATACAGAGGAATGTACTACACTCCCATATTTCATGTATTGCGTTTATATGGAACAGGTGGTGAGTCTATTGCATCGGGCATGTGTATAGGCTTAGGACTACTACTAGGAATTCATCTAAGAAAAATCGATAGTATCTAGCCCGAAATGTGAAGCCAGAACTAATAATACTTGCAACCATTCGACCGAAAAGAACGCCACATCTTGGTGTTCAATTTTACACCGTTCATCAGAGACTTAATTATCATCTCATATTATAAGGAATCGGATTCCTTTCCGGTCGCGGCGAAGGGGTGATTCCGTGCACAATGGCAGCGCGCACCCAGGTCGCGCAGCACGCGCGCGGCGGCGCGCGGCGCGGCCGCGGCCACGGCGGCGCCGCGCGCGCTCAGCAGCTGCACGAGCGCCACGCCCTCGCCGCTCTGCGCGCCCAGCACCGCCACGCTGCGCCAGGCCCGGCACCTCACGCTCGCGCTCGCACAACACACTCACAGCTGCGGCATCGAGCTGCTGTGCCAATATTACTACACACATTCGTCAGGTGCAAAACTCGTCGCTTGTAACATTCAGTCCATTGCCGAAGCTTCTTAACCTCCCACGCCCTGTGACTTACAATATGTATATGAATCTCCCGGTGAACTGTACAATAAATATTTTGAAACATATATATTGTATTTGTTTCAAAATATGTATGGATTATGTAGTAAATTACCACCTATCAATCATATTCATCCCAGGGTAATGATGTAGGTACTTTACCGCTTTCCCTTGCAATTGTCGGGCGTGAAATTCAAGGAGTCCAGCGCCTCCAGGGCCACGGCGCCCGCCCAGGGGAGCGAGGCCGCCGCGTCGGCCGCCAGCCGCGGCGGCCGCTTCGACACCCTGGAACTGCCGACAGATATATGTTAATAACTACTGCATGATAATGAAGCTTGTATTTGTGGTATCAAGGGCAGGGTAGATGAAGCCTTAATGGCTTGATGCCTTAATGGCTTTTGACATTTAGATATTTAGTTTTTGTTATAACCAAATTTCAATCCGACATATTTTTAGTAATTTAAATTGCAGACAACATTCTATGCTAAAGGAGAGACTTGTACACAATTACCGCTTGTCATTATTACCCTTTTTTCGTCCACTGCTGGACATATGGTCTGCTATTCAATAGCACACGCTAAGCTAAATCTTTAACTCTTTAATTTTTCATGTTACATAATAATACCTTCTAATGACAAGTAGCTCCGTAGCGGCACCCCCGCTCCACTCGCTGAGACAGCCCCACACTTCGTCCCCCAGCTCCAGCTCCGTCACCCCGGGGCCCACGTCCAGCACCACACCTAGACAACGTCGGTTCCGTCGAGGCAGGCCGTCACCGAGCGCTCTGCGCGTGCTGGCCGGACCGGCGCTCCGAGCTACCCGCGAAGCCGCGCCCCACCGACACCGGCGAGCGCGCGGCCAGCGCGCGCAGCGCCGCGGCGCGCCCGCGCAGCACGCTGCGGTCCACGGGGCACACGCTGAACGCCTGCACGCGCACCAGCACCTCGCCGGCCCCGGCACCTGCCCGCGTACAACACCAGATGGCGCTACGTGACACTCCGAATCACAACTTGAAACTTATCCAACACTAGTAAAACTCTATCATATTGAAGCATAGCTTAGTTGTACGTTATTTTGATTTGAGATGCAAGCAAAGAGAAAAACAATCTAGTGTACGAAGCACTGCTGCAGGAGTATGTGACCCTTTTCTCTCTTTATTTTTGTAATATATTATTATCACCGTAATAAATTAAGTTCAATAATATTTACAGGGGGCAAATCCAAACGTAACCCAAATGTCATACGCGACCGTAGTAGATGTTTTGTGACCGATGTTGTCGCTTAATGAGATGTAATCTACCTGGCGACACCGCGTCTTCCACGAGTAGGACGGTCTGGTCCGGCTGCGCGTGCAGCGCGCGCGTGTGCGGGCCCGTGGGAGCCCGCGTGGCCAGCCGGAGCCCTATCAGCACGCCGGCACTCCCACCTGCCACTGCACCGCAAGCGAATATAAACACGCTTCGGCGCCAAACTGGAAAATGATATTCATCGGTTCAGGTATCATGGAGAAAAATTAAAAGTACCAAAAACTAACCATCCATCCTATGCATAATTTCAAAATATTCTTAAACAAAGTGGTACATGCGAAATTTTTGAAAAAATGGATGCAGCATTTCAACATTTAATAGATGGCGCCACTGACATTTCTGAATCACGGCATAGGGCTACTAACAAAAATTCCACATTCTTAAATATGTTAGGACGTTCTTAAATCGTACAACAAAATATTTATCAATGTCGTGATCCTTTGCCTCCGTTACGAGCGACGACAAGTAGCAAGAGGTTGGCGAGACGCGACACAAGCGGCATGTAACACCTCTGTCCTTGAACAGCTCCACCAGCTCCTCGTACAGCAGCAGCGGCGACAGCGGCGGCGCGCCGGCCCGCAGCCGCTCCCCGGTGGCGCGCGCCCACGCCGCCGCGCGCGCCCGGCTCTCCGTTATCAGCTCGTGCTGCCACAGCTCCTGCATGGCGGCGCGGATCTGGTGATGTACCGGACAAGCGACCGTTTACACAGTTTGTCTGATTCTACATTCGGCGCAACTCAATTAGGTGAAGTTTAGATAAATAAGTACAGTAAAGAAATAGCTCATTTATATGTTATTGCAATTACCCTGGCAATGGCCTCGAATGTCTGGTTGTAGGCATCTTGAAATCTATTTTTCCCTGTGTCTGCCGCTACTTTGGCTGCCTCCTGGAAATTAATAAATGCATATATATATTCACGCCAGGCCCCTTACGAGGCAGGCAGACATCACAGAGTACCAAATAACTGTATTCTCACAGAACTGTCATCTTTTCTCGACATTCATCATTCCTTTCATACATGCGCGCCAGTTTCGAGAACTTATAACTCCCCTCCCCCCATCAAAAGTTAATAACTATTATTATTTATTCATAGTGCCATGTCCCTTATGGGCTGGACAAACTACTGAGTGAACAATCTCTCTTGTCGTGACAGATCTGACATACTTCTTCTACATTCATCATTCTCTTATTCACTGAAGCCGGTTTTACAGAATTCTACCATCACAATGATCATAAAAGCTAACATTACATTCTAGCAAGATGTTGAACATGTCAATACATATCTTTATTTCAAATCTTAACATTTGAAACATATATTGTGTAATTTATACAAAACTTCAGATATGTACGTATCAGATATTCACAATAAGAAATATGTCACTTCAACATGGCTGAATGGATACTGGTCACGGTGGACTTGGCAGCGAGAGGTGTTCATCAAACTTAGTGTATAATATATGCCGTTAAGTGCAACAGCCCATTAATGCTGACGCGACAACAATAATTATAACATGGCGACACAGGAGATATCAAAGTACCTTTATTCATCTTAAAATCGTATGAGTAATTACCTTACATACATACATACATATCTTCACGCCGAGTCCCTTACGGGGTAGGCAGAGAGCACGGAGTGCCAAATATCTCT